>JAZGUH010000395.1:0-220585 GCA_037893225.1 Hippasteria phrygiana | reverse complement strand
TAATAAATTCTGAGAATATTATCAAAAAAGGTTTCTTCTTACATGTCTTACCAGTTGACTGAATCCTCAAAATACAGAAAACATAATATGCAACATACACACATATGCGCACAGCACTGTCATACTATCCAACTCAATTGCCACACCCAAAGGTACATGGTACAACCAACCAAAACAAAATCAATTATGGTTTGTCAGATGCAGAAGCACTGTTTACGAAATACATTGTACCTTTCCCACTGGGCCCACTTATGCATATGTTCACTATTGAGCTATTCAAACACATTGGCGCTGACTTCCTACTTTGCTATCCTTTTCAATCGCTGAGCATGTACTTCACCACTATAACTGCACGTTTGGTGATTCTAATGGCTGTGAAGGATATTAGCAGTCGGGACAAAACAAAGTTTGAAACAAAATCACATCTTAGATTACACTAGACTACAAATTTGGACACATTTTGTTCTTCGGAGGATTAAAATACGTTTCTCTGTATGGAAGTGCGGGATGCTGGAAAATGAATATGACCATAACAAACAATCAATTGGCTACAATTTTCCAAGAAAGTGTAAGTATCACATTGTAGTATAGGAATATACAATATATGAGTAAACATACAGCGATAAACCTTTAAAAAAAAATAGAAAACCGAGAAAAAAAAGGGTCACTGTTTCCATAAAATATAGTCGTGAATGGATATATCAATTATTGCATCAATAAAGTAGGAGCTTACACACCTTTCTTTCTTAATACAAATGTTGCAAGGCTACAGTCACGGATGCCTCGAGTTCATTGTCCTCAAAACCCATAGACAGAATTCAGAAATGGACAAGTCATCTCCTTTGATAGAAAATTGAACAGAACCACTCCTACTACATGGTCCATGCAACTTCTTATCTAAACCATGTCTTGACGAAACGAATGTGTGGGCCATTCGTGCATGGAAGACATTGTTTCCAGCCAAGCTAAAATCGACAAACAGATCATAAGATAAATGTGTGTTTTTTTTGTCATTTTCCCTGTTTTCAGCAGTCACTCCATTCGCCGACATGCTCGTTCAAAGCATACGCAACGACCTTGACTTGCTTGGTTGTGAGGAGAACAATGATACTCAGCTATCCGTGACTGTAGCGACATAGGTATTAAAGAAAGGTTGTAGAATTTACTTTATGATGCAAGTAATTGATAAATCCATGACAATGTATATTTTGTAGGGACCTGGTAATCCTTCTTTTTCTCGGTGTTACTTAGTTTTTAGGCTCACCTGGATATTGTATAACCATACAATCACATATATCTATTAAACCCGCAACACTAAAAAAAAAATGAGCGAACATGGAAGAAAATATTGCCCATTGTATTGTAGTTCTAACCTAATTCTAGCATTGCAGGTTGGGAACAAGAGCCGTCTCACGCGTTTATTCATCCTCCTCCCTTCCCAAGTCAAGGCATAATAGCTACCGACCACGATATCTTACACAAATTGCGCCAACTGACAATTTTCGTACTCGGTGCCCAAAATTGTAAAGATTGACTACTAGAGTATTTCCGAAGCTCATGTTTTGGCTGTAGAGCAGTGTATGCAAACGAAAGAACAGAAGATCCAATCAAGTGTTCTTTCAACCTCAAAAGCACACATGGCTATGCCAGTTGCCCAATACAAACACATTGTGCTTAGTAATCTTAGAAACATAAAGACAACATATATGTAATAAACATGTCAATGTACATAATACCAGAAAATCCATGGCGGTCAAGTAAATTCTGTACGCAGAATATCGATCTGATTACTGTGAAGAGGTGTGTGTGGCTGGAGAAAATCAATGATATTGTCTGAATTTCATACATCATTTAGTTAAAGGCAAGTCTAGAATGGCAATAGGATGTCATAATGGAGTCGCTGGAGGGAGGTTGATTTTGTTGGCACAATTGTCAACAAAGTGCACAGTGTACTAATCCATGAGGGATGTACATGTACGTATCCGAAATATCTTACAATTACAATGAGCACCCCTCAATGTCATAACACTCCTTCCCCAGCTGTTCAATAAGTTTCCGGACAAATTTTCTCTTTCATGTTTTTTAGCTTCACACCCTGAGCATGACTCGGTCCACTGGTGCAATTTTTGACAACCACTTAGGGCAATACGCCCCCCTTGAATATTCAACCAAAAACCAATCACAGCTGCACATAGCCTCAACAAATCTGTTAGTCAGACCACTTTCTTCTCAGCACTGTAGCTGTGGCCCTGTGATTGGTTTATGAGACATCAAGATTGCAGGACGGCTAGATAACCCTAACCCCTGCCAAGACGCAAGCACAGTGCATCTGTGCTGGACAGCTCCACTTTGCTGCACTCTCCACACAAGCATCAATGTGACGAAAGTATGCTAACTGTATGCGTCTGGCAAGGTTCGAGCAAACATGCAGCGCTGGAGGGTTTAGGGTTTGAATAGGATTGGTCGCGTTCGCTTGCTGATTAAACTCCTAGGGCAACAAAGGAAGATACGGCTCTTAGCCTAGTCATATTGGGGGAGAGGAGAATTGGAAATTTCTCTGGAGATTTTCAGTATATTAAAAAAATGACTATAAACTGGAATCATTCTATAAAATGGCCAAACCACTTGCATCCTGATCTACATACATACAATACATGATATTAATAAAATACTCATGAGTCAGTCCATGCCACTGAACGAAAGAAACTCCATTTTAAAAACACTCCAATGATCACATCCAGATTGAGTTGATCAAGTAGGAAACGCATTATAAATATGAATCCTACATACACAGAATGCGTCATCCGTACACTGTACACTCACAGATGATTGCTTCGGTATATGCAAAATGTATTCGGTATGGCAGTGTTCGTTATAGTAAAGTTCTTGCCTATAATAACTTTTTTTTTTTTTATTATGCCAGTACATGTATCATCCAATTGGTAATTGGGACTCACTTCTACCGGATGGGACACAGTGTGTTATAAGACCATATCATTAAAACCATCATTACATTACATTCAGCTTATTTCATGTGACATCCGTCTTTGGGTGTGAGAGTATTTGAGAAAGTTTTCAATCATTAAGTATATATTTTAACAAAAATAGGATAAAAAGTGTGGTTATTTTGCTGTAAAATAGACGTAACGATGGACACCAGTGTCCAACATGTTTAAAATGTTTTGTGTTTTCAACCCTTTACCCTAACCATCATAAACTGCAAAATCAAACACCCCATTGTGTTGAATTTTGTGTGATTGGTTACTGTATGAGGCCCTTGGCACCATCACTTTTGCATGGGACTTGAGTGCGCCTGATTTTGCGTCCTACATGTAAGTACAAAGAATGTGCCAATTGGTTTACTATCACAGTGTTGGAGTTTGTGTGGTTAGGGGAGCGATTCTAGTAAAAGCCTTGGCTGTTAGGCTCATCAAATATAATGTGAAAATTCATTCTATGTACATATAATTAAAAGACACACTATGCAACAATGAAACACATTTTTACGGTAGTCAGTGTCCAAATATAGCAGAAATGTAGCAAGAATATTGAGAAATCGTTGCCAGGACGTAACATGAACGACCCATAATAGACCTATGACCATACATAGTATTCCTGCTGTTGTGCTGCATTTGGATATTAATATCATAGACAAATTTTGTGTGTGCAGTTTGTGTTTTGTAATTTAGTATACAAAGTGAGTTGCATAATGTATTGTATGTAATAAAGTTGAACATGTTACAAGAAAGAAATGTGCATTTTTCATGTCACACCATGTCAGTACTAAATGTTAGGTCAAGACTTGCTTTAATCTTTCGTCATTAAATAAATAATTATGCAAACATACTATATGTACTAACTAAAAGACACCCAATGCTAACAGAAACCACATTATGTTATGAGTTGCCTAGCAGGCCCGCGGTTCTAGAGCCAATTTTGTAGGGGGGGCTAGACACCTATCGCACGATGACGTCACCGCTAATCGTTTCTCGGCGCTACTAGCTCTTTGCACTCGAAAAGAACAACCTAGATACAGCTCGTTTTTGCAAGTATTTGGCGCGTAACAAGAGTAGTCTGTGTAATAGCAACCTTGGCCGAAAGCCATGGTCTATCAGTTTGAACAAAATTGCTGATTAAATTATGCAAACCAGACTGCTTCATTGACCATCAGAAATCCTGACCAGAAAGCGGACGCCCATCGTCGCGTTCACAATAACTTTTTTAATCGAGAAAGTGAAAACTCTAGTACACAACACAAGCGCTTCTATAATCAGTGTTAGAGCCCTAGGTTTCCCATAGAGTCGCTTATATATCGCCGACAGCGTCGCCGAAGGAGTCCCCGATGCAACGCCGATAAACGCTTCATCAGGGACTTTCCCAACATGGACGGCGACAGTCGCAATAGATCGACGCCGAGTTCAACTTGCCGACTGTCGCCGCCCGCGTCGTAGAGAGTCAGGGCCCACTCAAATACACGTAAGCTCGGCAACGCCGTGCATTCAACGATGTCTCTCTCAACCGCTTGCGTAGATCCACAAGATTTGACCCATTTTATCCTTTGACTAAGAAATATGAGCATAAATGTAGAGTAAATAGCTGCCCGTAACTTGCAATCCATCGAAATGAAATATTCAGTTACTTGCGTTTCTATGAAAGTGTGAAAGTACCAAAAAAAGGCCATTTCCAGGTGAGACATTTTCAAGCATTCATCGGACGCCATTGTTTGTTGAAAATGTTTAGTCCGAAATGACGTCCAGAACCGTCTCTGCCCGACGTCTGCAACTTGCCATCTTGCTGTGCCCGTCGGCGTTCATTGCGATTATATGGAAACCAGGCTTTACGCGGACGCCAAGCTACAGCCAGCAATCTGTACGCGATATCATATACCCTCTTGTGCCCGGCCACGCAGTGCTACTCCGCTCTCCGATGCTGATGTCGACTTTGACCAATCAGAATTTTAGTCCCGAGTTGTGGACAATGCAAATGACAGTATGTCGACTCCGATTGCACGGGTGCGGCGTTGCATAAATTTGCATGTGATGACATATTTACCGCACACGGCATAGTAATCTAGGCCAAGGACTATTTGCTCATAGTGATCCCTGCAAAATGATCTAGGCACTAGTTCATGTGTTGTGTGAAGTGTTTGCAATCTGCTATAAAAGAATATGCATAGATCCCCAGTAGAGATTCCATGCTTTTTTTTTTAGTTTGGGGGGCTAAAGGGCCCCCCCCCCCCCCCCCCCCAGCCCCCCCGTAGAAACCCGCGCCTAGTCACCAGTTGTCCCAAATAGGCTCAGAAACAGCAAGAAACAAAAACGACAGCATGTGAGACGAACCAGTGGACACAGTGTCCATGTTACGCCACCACTCACAGGTCTATTCCTTGCTGTCTCTGCTATATGTAGGCGACACTGATCTACCAAAAAAATGCGTTCTCATGTGGTGGCATAGTACATGTCACATGTACATCTTTAATTAGTACAGACATGGTGAATTTCCCATATTTATATTTGAATGTTGAAAAAAACACACGAAAAATGGAAATATGGACGTGTCCAGGTTACGTCAAAGTGACACATTTCTTTTTATCATATTTTTGGGTAAAATATAATTTACAGAGATTTAAAACTTTCTACAAATATTGCCACCCAAAGACTGATGTTACATGAAATAACTGAATCAAATGTAATAGTACTTTTAAAGATATGGATAAATGTCACACACTGTGTCCCAACTCTGGTGGAATGACCCAATTATCACACTTTTTTTGTTAATATTATAATCTAAAATGTTAAAAGTATATATATTCAAAGAAGCCATGTAGGAATAAATGTCTGTTTTCTCTCTTGTACATGTATGTACCCCAGCAAACCAGAGTTCTAGAAGAGAAAGATTAGGTTTGGGGATTAGGATACATGTACATGTAGTAATCAATATCTGAGAAACTGACTTTTTTGACAATTTCAGTCATTTTTTGAGATTGTTCTAAAATCTTGAAAAGTTCACTTTCTAGGAAAAAAAGGCACACATTTTAGAACGAGTCTGAACTCTGGGTTCTGCCTAGATCTCTCACACTCCCAGAACTGTACCTTGCCGACAAATGAACAGATTGGGTTTCCATGGAAAGCTGATAAAGAGGGCAAATCTCTCTTAAGAGGCCATATTTCTTTTAGCAAATGGGCGATGCAGAATCAACATCATTTGAGGGTTTCCAACAGATGGGAGTTCAGCTGCTTTAATTCAAAAATGTCATTGTTTTGTTTACAATCCTGTAAATTTTTAACTGAATCAAGTTTCCTGAATTTGAATCATAGATGCAATGTCAGTGCTCGGGCTAAAAATATTTAGATTCCGTGGATTTCCTTCACAAATGGGATTTGCTACACACTGCAATATATTTAGTCTTAATATATGCAGCGTGATGATTACCGCTTTACATTACCACTGTAATAATAGAAGTGTCCTACACCTATTGCAAAAATTGAAACTCATTATCTGTGTTAATTGTCTTCAATCCATTTTTGTGTAGAACGTCTCATTAAAAGCTCTAACTAATGCTAAGAAATTAGCAATTCAATTTAAACATTTTTGTGTTCATGGTGCCACATGCAAAAAAGCATGACATAGCATTTTAAAAATGAAACCACAATTTGTTTGTAGCCGTCAGGAAAGCATTATTACAGCGCCCTCACTGGCTACAAAATATGGCTTATTGGGTATTGCTCTTAATATGCACGTAGTGCACTGATTCAAGAGGTCAACAATCTACTGTGACCTCTGAAAACTATCTTTCCTTTTAACCCTAACCACCTAGGCATTATTACTCGGAAGCTATACTCAACCTGTCGAAAATCAAACACTGTGCAGTATACCTATGTATGGCACATTCTGGTGTGACTTAATTAGACAAATTGAGGCATCATAGCTCCACGTAAAGTAATGTGGTGACAAAGGCCCACAGTACTGAACCAATCAAAATAAATTTATTTCAGATATTCTCCAATGCATTGTGCGTATGGAGGCCACAACCCAACCATGTAATATATACACAAGCCTATGGGCACTGTGAAACAGTCCAAATATTAATTGCTTTTATGCTAAATATCTGTCATGAGTTGAGAGATACTCTTTTCACATATATTTGCATGGAACAAAAGGAAAATAATAACCAGAAAAATCAATTTTAAATGGCAATAAAAATAAGGAAATAATTGGGGAATCCCTTCAGGGTACCAGTTACTGATGAATGCAACTCTTTGGAATTAGCAAATAATGTCACATTATTAGCCAATCAGAAGAGGATGTTTGCAACCATGACAACCAACATGTGACCAAATGTGACCAATCACGTCCGTTCTAATATGCTTGCTCTTCTAATGCCAGTAAGGGGCTCGATGCTGTTCCCATGATGCTTTGAGAATGTCAAAAAAGGTTTATTAGACAAAACCTGCTGTTGGAGTTTGTAAAGGCTGGGATAGTTAAGGTTAATAAATCACTCCAACATACATGAGCAACTATGAGTATTGTTTCTGCTACAGTGACCGAAACAAATTAACTTTTGTCTACATGGTGTCTGAACTGTCTCATGACCTGGCACTGGGCAGAATCTCTATCAAAATCAAAGCAGATTAGTTTAAGATTTTTGTGATCAGGTCCTTTCAGTCGCTAAATCTTGGCAGGGATGTCCATTTTCGAATAATTTAGTATTCGAATATTTGAAACTGCACTTAGCCAATATTCAAATATTTGACACATGGCCAGGCGTACTAGGCGCCCCGCAGTTACATGTACCATTCTCGTTGCAGTTGCATACATATTGAGCTGGTTAAAATTTGCATGCTGTGATAGATATTATGGGCTGCGGAGTGTTTTGCAGTAAGTACTGTATAACTGTCAGAGGGGGCTTTTACAGAGATGTAGTCGAGTCCATCACAAGTCCCTGCAAGTCCCTGCAAGTCCATCACAAGCCCTCCAGTCCTAATCCCAATCACAAGCTATTCAAATGAGCTTTGACAAAGGAATTCCTTTGTCATTGTTCATCCAGTTACTTGTGATCGGCTTTATGAGAAGGACTTCAGACTGGGCTTGCGAAAGATACTTGTGAAAGGACTTGCAGGGACTCGACTCCAACTCCTGGCTTTTACCCAAGTAAAAGAAAAGGACCAATGAACAAGTAAAAAATTACCATGGACAAAAAGAGTGGCATCTGACAATTAAAAAAATGCAACTTTACGATAAAAATAACAGCAACTTTGTGTGTGCAAGTGCATAGTCATATTTTTTCAAATATTCAAACCGCAAAAAAGCCGTTTGAATATTCAGTTGATGATCGGGTATATTCGGGACAGCCCTAATCTTTGGTGACACCTAATTCTTCGTGCATTCAGAAATGAACCAAATTGATCAACAAGTGACGACACGTGGTGCACTGCTCTTTTACATTACATCTGCATGAAATTACGTCCATGTCTGTAATGCAGATTCCCTATGGACTGTATGACGTGGTTCATTATAAGAAGGAAAACGCGCATTGAGGCAGACACTCTGCATGTAGTCGAGGGTGTTGCACCAAGAAAAGACACGATTGCACAAATTGGCAGCTCTCACTTCAACAGCAGGTGTAAGTAATAATTACCTTTAAAAAATGACTCTCAGTTCTCAAGTTCACAACATGGATATTCCTAAAAACCGCAGACATACTGTTGGAATGTTATTTGTGGTCCACAGACCATAGAAAGGGTGGTATTAAAATAACACCAAGTCCCTGCCACTATTATTGCAAAGTTCATCACCTGTGTTTCCTTCTACCACTCATCCACTCAGTTCAACTCGCTCACTTCTCCATTCAAATATCCTTTCGTCAGTGAACAACTCGGCTGTCAATACTCATCTAGTACATACCAGTATGAACAACATACCAAGACAACAGCCTTCTGTCCCCTGACACAGTCACCATGACATCACAAGGAATGTCTTCCACGTGGTACAGCAGGGCATATCACACCCCGGTTCAGCTCAAATATACTCAGACTACGCTGCAAGTCAGGTCCGGGCCATCTTCATACCTCGCCGAGGTGCTCCTCAATTCCCTCGCTCTCCGTGATCAGCGCCCGCTCCAGGATCACCTTCCCTTCCTTGTAGCGCTGGCTCTCCTCCGTGCAAACTCGTAGATCCAGCCCAGTTTGGGAGTCGGCAGTTCTTGCAGAAGACGTCACGGACGATGTGCCGGCCGGTCAGCATGACCCGATCCTGCACTTCGCTGAAGGGACAGGTTGACCACCTTCTTGAAGGAGGAAGGCCCGCCCGTGAGAGCCGTGAACCGGGTGGACATGAGCTCAATCCGATTGGTCAGGACCGTGTCACCAATTGGCGCAGGAGAAGAGGGTGTGCCACCAATGTGTTCCAGGAATATTCTTCCATGACCTTTCTCCCGTGGTCTGCAAAGCAGACAATCTGTGAGAATAATGAATGAGGAAATTATTCAGATACCAAAAAAAGATTGGTACAACACACATCATTAATATAATTTGTACAACACACATCATTATTATAATTTTGTACAACACACATCATTATTATAATTTGTACAACACCTAAATAGATCGCTGTCATTTGATTGGTGGAATTTAGTCACATGACATTGAATCATTTGCCCCATTTCAATTGACAAATATTCCATTGTATGATTTACGTCATACATCATGCAATTTGGTTCTATTTACCGTGCATTTTTGTTCCCATTCGTTTCACTCAACTGCTCGTTATGCGCCTTGAAGTATAAAAACAAATAATGAATGTTTTTTTATATTTGTACAATAAACATTCATTATTTGAATAAAACGCTAGGCTCTACAACAGTAACTTGTCTGACTCCGAGATTCAGACTCACGTCCGACTTGGGTTACATTTTTGCCCCCCCCCCCACCCCCCCCCCCCGATTCCTGATGAAACAAAGGGCTCACACTGGATTTCAGACGTGACCTGTCCTTAACCTTGAATCAGACTATTTCTTTCTTTTACTCAAATGCCAAGCTTTCAATGTGCAAAACACTACAAACAAAAAATCATTTTGTCAAATGCATTTTCCATCCGCACCAATTCAAGCAGAGGAGGAAAAGTCTTTTTGCAGTACATGTCAACCAAAACCTCTTTCACAATGAATTTTTTTTCCTAAAGCTTCATGTTAACCTCCCTCTCTCAGGGCCAAATAGAGCCAACTACCCTATTTATCAAAACCTGTCAAGTGACAGGTTGAAATACACACAAGCATGTTAGAGTTGGTGGGTAGATTTTTTTTATAGGCTGTGATAGGCTCTAAAACTACATAGAAGGGTTAATCATATATTGCTCTACTGCTAAAAGAAGGTTAAGATGTCAATTAAGTTTTCGATGTGTTAAATTTGTACAGAAATCATTTTGCGTAGTAATGTTTTGCATCAATAAGGTCATACATGTAACATGATAATATTGATACTAAAACAGCATTTCATCAATTGTCCATTTTCTCAAACCATTGGTCCAGCTTACTACAAAAACATGTTACAGAATCAATGTGATTCACAGAATCAGTGATTCACAATAGAACATGCTCTCCGAATTGTTACTCCGCAACAGCCAGCTCTTTTGTTAAGTTACGGTAGTCAACAAGTCTTCATACCACCCTGGTGATTGAGAGTTTGAGTAATATCAGGATATTTCAGAGTATACCGGGTAGCAATATCTGCAATGCCTTTGAAAGCCTCACCAAACATGAGTAATCATTAACCATCGCACGGAAAAATTCAACCAACTAAAAAATTTGTGCCAATTTTAAACATTGATCTTAGACTTTTCAAAAGATACACTTGTGGCACAATTGCCAAAATTAAAGCGACTACTTAATTAGACTACCTGAAATGAGCGCAAACACAGTGGTGGTTCTTCAAGTATCGACAGTTCCTTACAGACAATAGAATCGATGCACGGATGATAAACACATCTGGTTTGGCTGTCGTGTTCTACATGAAGTGGAGTGTAGAAACCAGATGTAGTACATACACAGCACAACTGCAGATATAACAAAGCTTGTCCAGCACCAGAGTGTATACATACACTGGAATTTCCTGTTGTCCTCCACACAACAGCTGACAACGTTGCTCAAAGTACGCCTACCTGTACATGTATATGTGTGGTATGAATACAAATAGGATTATGTCTGGGATGGTTAATTATGCAATATCCAGTGTATCCATCCACACAAGGTTAACCAGCTACATGCATTCTGTTAATTTGAGGAAATACATCTTTGCTTTTTCTCTGGGGTATGTTACTTGTTTCAAGGATTTTTGAACTATTAACATTAATTTTACTGAAAAGAATAGTTGCTAGTCCTACCACAACATGATTACACAAGGCTTTTTCTTTGCGGGGGGGGGGGGGGGGGGGGGGGGGTTGTTTGGTTGTTTTTTGGTCAAATTTTTCCAAGATTATATATAACCTGTAAAGAATTTCCTGTTTTAACCCGAACCGTGCTAAATCCAGCAGTCCAACAATGGTAAAAAGCTGTTGTAATTTGTTGGATTTGGCAGTCAACACAAACTACATGGAGCTAAATAAAGCTCTTGAATTTTATCGTATTTAGCAGGGTGTAGTGGAAGCTAAATAAACCTATTGGATTTTGTCAAATTTAGGAGGAAGGACGAGCTAACTTTCAGTAAAACTTTAGTTGGTTTTGTTTTGGCAGGGCTCATACAAACAAATATCTGTTGGATTCAGCAGGGTACATTGTAGCTGCAAAATGCCAAGGCTGTGTAGGGGGTGCAGTCAGTGCAGATAGAATCCAACAAAATTTGATATTGCATTTTGTTGGATGATAGCAGGCTTCTCATTTCAGTTTTGTTAGAAATTGTAGGATTGAGCAGGGCCACATCAAAAATACTGAAGGGGGTTAATATACATACATGTACATGTATAATTAGGGTTATTGTTTGGTCAACATGAGGAAATAGAAGCCTATGTGCATTTGTATTAAGAGACATGACTGAATAAGCCAGTTCGGTATTTCAACTGCGCATGTGCACATTGACATTTTATCCCGAATATGACCCGTGTGACCTAACGCGCACATGTGAACGCAAAAGGTGGTCGCACAATGCGCACGTGTTACATTCAATCAGAATGGGCGTTCATGTAACATGGCGTGACATTACGTCAGCAATTTTATCCCGAATAACCTTTGACCTTTGAGATACCGAACTGGCTTATTGTGCGGTTGGCATAATTGGTCAAGTTGGGTTGGCTTATATGGTTTGGTCACACACTCTTTGGTTTGGTTTGGTTGGGCTGGATTGGGTTCAGAATTAAGATGGAGCATTGGGTCAGACTGGGTTGCTTGGGTTTGGTTGGGCTAGAATGGGTTCAGAATTAAAATGGAGCACATTTGATTGCAACAGACTGGGTTGATTGGGTCGGACTGGGCTAAATTGTGCTGGGATGGGCAGAGCTGGGTTTGGTTGGTTACATAATTTGATTTTAAGGGTCTCCCACTACCCAGGGAAAAAGAAATTTATTTCCAAAACTACAATAGGACTTTTTCTCATTACTACCGATCTGAACAGTTTCCAAATTGATTACATGTAGTTTCAATTTGAAAGCTCACTGTTTATTGTACCAGTGCCAATCCTCCCGAGAAATATTGCCGTCTGAAATGCTGTCATCTTTGAGAAAATTGTGTTTGAAGACCTTCGAAAATTCTGTGGCTTATTTTGATTTCAACAATTGAAATATGTACATATCAATTCCTAAATTTCAATTCAATTCATTATTGTTTATTTTTTTATTAAAATGTCACTGCACTGATAACTGATGAGCTGAATTACATTTGAATAACAAACAAATCTTGCAGAAAAAAAATCTTAAAGAATAATAAATGCCGAATAACATTAAAGAAGAACGTGCACAAAAACACTTAAAACATAACATAAATTAGAAAGGATTTTTCACCCGCTTCTCAGTGATTTTAAATCCTCCCCGATTCAAAATCCATCTGGTCTTGTGACTCGGATGATAGACTGAGCTCAAACTTTCATAGATTTGTAATATTTCATGGTGAATCACACAATGTATAAACAATGTCTGCACTGTCATGTCACCTCTACTAATGCTGTGCACCTTTCAATCAAACAAATTATTATTTATAACGAACTCAACTCATAAGACATTAATTAAACATTTGCGGCACCCCATGCCAAAACCAGCCAAATATCAAAATTTGCTTTTTGGCCCATCATTTAAAGGCAGAGAGTTCAATATCTTTAAAATGAGCCCTCACCGGGGTCCATAAATGAAGTACATAATGCAAGTATGAGAAATTTGGTAAAACACATTACTGCCTTTGAACTTTATTTTTATTTATTTTTTTATTTTAATGCCATTCATTAAATGCAGTACAGCCTGGTTTTGGCATGGTCCATCCCATTTTATAATAAAAAAAAGAAGGCATTTACAATAAATTTCCCCAAGGGATTCATTTGTGCAGGTGCAACGGGTCTTCAGCTTTGTAATATTCACAATGAGCTTGCACTTTTGCATACAAAGTGTCTGTGTACATACAGTCTGCATGTATAGCAACTCATAAAAGCTGTACTTGAACACATAAGTGCAGCTTTTCATCACTCAATGAATCCCCTTTAGATCCAACACTGAAAAGCTTTCATTTCAATGTACCTACATATGCAGCAATCGATGCCCTGCATAAAATTACTTAAAGATGTTGTTGATTGCTGAGAGAAGTCTGCGTAATTTTTTATTTTTTATGTAGATTGCGTATTGTAAAATCAAACATACCAAAATGTGACTTGAGAGCTATTTTTATCAAGTCTCCTCTAGCCCACCGGTGCCATTTGTCTAAAAGTCGTCGCTGCGGGCAGCAAACAAATCGACGTCATAGGATGAGCTCCCCTTTTGTGCTTAGTGCTAGACACAAAAGGGAAGTTCGTCTTATGACGTAAAATTGTTTGCTGCCCACAGCGACGACTTTTAGACAAATGGCACCAGCAGGCTAGAGGAGACTTGATAAAAATAGCTCTCAAAAGTCACATTTTGGTATGTTTGGTTTTGCAATACGCAATCTACATAAAAATTTAAAAAAAGACGCAGACTTTTCTCACCAGTGAACTTCCTCTTTAAAATACCGTACAATGCATAAACTGTGTAAAAAGGAGTCTCAAGCATCATGTGAAATCATGGCACCTGGGATGCTGTTGATTAAAAAAAAAATGGAAAGTTATATTATTTTCCAACCATTGTCAGCCGACAATCGTTGGAACTTGGAAATAGTCTAGTTCCTCAACCTGATAATTCCCGGACTCTATAAATTGCTCCGTTTTGTCACAAGTATGGTCAGGGAACCAGACTACTAGAACATAAATTTTTCTCCCTCCGTTTTCCCAGCATCTACATGTATGCACACAAAACTTGAAACTAGTGTGCACACAGACAAGTGTGTAAACACCTTCAATCGGGGACCTCCTATTGTTCTATTGTTCATTCTTTTTGGCAAGGACCCTCATTACTGTTATACGATATTTTGGTTTTCGAATAGAGCCGTAAATTGGAAAATGGAAAATAATACGATTACACGCTTTACACAATTTTTTCGGAAGTACGCCAGATTATAATGTCAAATTGTACATAATGGTCCCTACACAAAAGCAAACCTGGTTTTTTTTTTTTTTTTATTAAATATGCTTTAAACTACAGTATTTTGACAAAAACATGAATCATGATTTTTTTTTACTATTTTCATGTAAATTTCAATTACTAAAAAATAGGCCATGCGACTTATGTCCGATTTACCTTGCGGATGCCACGAATGTGATTCAACTCTAGGTCTGATGATGCGGACAATAGTGCAAAGGTAAGAGCACAAAGATTATCTACAATGATCCTTGCCGGTACATGTACTGGCTACGAGGAACCAGTATCATCAGTGTTCCAGCATTTTTTCGGACTTTTGGGCGAGACATTTGCGATGTAATTAATAGACACTTTTTTTGTACAGTATTTGTCTGGACTCTATACCAGCTCAGGCCAGTTTTTTACTCCAACTCATACCGATGACCTGCCACACCTTCTCCGTGGATACACAGTTTCTAACAGTCATTGAATCAATCACAGCAGTTTTTCACCCACTGTCGGAAAAAGTTGCATTGCGCGCAACAGGATTTGCGCGTACCCCCAAATCTATCAATTTGGTGTCTGGGTTTCCCAGAATATAGGGAATAGCATCCAACATTTTGGACTACACATATTTAACGTCAGCCATTGCTGTACATCACTGGCACTCAATCCAGTGACGGTTCCCCACTTGTGAAACTTATTAAACACCCCAAAGATCATCATTGCTCAATCTACGGACGGCTGCATAATCCAGCGAAGTCGCTTCACTGGAACTCCCATCGACACACAGCACGTAGGCATAGCGCATGTTGCGATACTGCAACTAAATCGATCCTGTACCTGCTTCGGTAATGTCACGTGACTTTGTAAGACGTTCGTGTTGTCCGGAAATTCGGCACCCTGTGCGTAAGTTCGGCATTTCGTGGTCGCAATTTCGGCACCGTTTTTTTTTTTAAATGCAGCAAACAAGCAGGTATAAGGCGCTATTAAGTGAACTGAAAAATGTATTTGCAAATAGTGGTTCATCTGAACATTTTTCAAAACTTTTAAATCCAACGTACATGTAAAGTTTAAAGTTAAACATCATTTCTAAACATCATTCCTATCATTCCATGCATACAATATTCATTACAACATGTTACAATGGATGATGCCTCGAAATTCGGGTCACTTTCCAACCCATGCGCTTAATTTTGTCATCCCCCATAAGACTACACACCACCACTTTGTACAAATGATCTTCCACTGACAGCGGCACAAACCGTCACCAAAAAAACTTCCATTTCAACCACTTTGACATACAAAAATGGCTGCCGGGATCACTTTTATCTTAAACCCCATCTTATAAGGAATCCTAAAAACTTTTTAATCGCAATTTTTTTGCAAGAAATTTGTTTTAAAAGTTATTTGTGTTAAAAACCCAAGGCGGGAGTTCGTCGTGTCACCGGATGGTCACGTGACCACGTTGGCGGGCTAGTTCACTATTTATATAGGGTGCGTTCGATTACATGGTAGCTTACACGTGTAAGTCAAACTTACACAAGACCGTTCGATTAGTCATCATGTGATACTCGTGTCTGCCCCCGGTGTCAACCACCACTACCCCAGCTGGTGGCTGCCCGGGTGTAATGACGTCATCACCGCCTAGCTGAAAATGTAAACATGGCGGCGAAGTCGAATTCGGCGTGAGTAAATGTACAAATTGTAACATAAATTGGAAAGCAAAGAGTGTATTTTCCCTGACATTAACAACAGTTGGGGACTAGACTGTGTGTAAATTTAGCTTGAAAATTCTAGCTCAAGGCTCATCACGTGAGATTTGCCGTTTAGAGCTGGAAGACATCCCATAAGGTTCATAGCGGTATTTTTGTTTGAGTGCCGATATCTTCCCATTCCCTGAATATATCAACCAAACAATCACCTTACCGGCAGAGTAGTAAATCATGCAGTGACTGATGCCCTTAAAATGAGAATACATCAAGTTACATTGTAAACCCGAAAAAAGATGAATTTTTCGTGCAACCCGGAGCATGCACAAACGAGCTGTGTACAAAACAATGGTAGCGGATTTTTGAACATGAACGATGGTTTGCGATCGATTACATGGATTATCGGCCAGCGGCACTGCGTGCGCCTTGGAGCTCGATGTACATTTTAATCAATCGCATCAAAGAAAATGTGACTTTCCTACCTTTTTTTGCAGTCAGAGACGTTGCCGTTTTACCCCATAAATTTCAACTTTTTCTTTGAAAATACTTTAACTTTTTTTCTCATTGCCCATAGACTTTGTGCATGAGGTCCAAGTGATGGCCAGATATGGAACTCTTTCCAATGACTGCTGTGAGTTTGTTCACACTGCACGTAATTGCCCATCACACACATATCTTTTGTGCAGTAATTAGGATTTGTAGTAAAACAAATACTGTAATATATACTTCTATGCAATCAACTGATCGTTGTGAGTGACTAATTTGCATACGCTACGCGGAGTCTGGCCAATCCGAGTGCGTTGCCCTAAATTTATGCTGCCAAAAAGTATAAAAGGCGCACAATGTTGACATTTGGGGAGCTGTTCACTTCCAGAACAGTTCCCAGCGAAGAAGAACAAGACAGCTAGCAAGTGCCGTGAAGAATAAGTCGGCTACAAGAGCCGTGAAGATGCAAGAATAAGTCGGTTACAAGAGCCGTGAAGAATAATAGAAGAATAAGTCGGCTAACAAGAGCCGTGAAGTTATAGCAAGTTATTGAGCCGCGCATTGTGAATGCAAGCGCAAGCACAGTTTGCATCGTAGGCCATTTTCCCCACGATGGTGATATGCAACTTGACCCTCAACTTGACCCGGTGAACACTGAATGTAATTTCCCCATTGATTTCACCGTGAGATTCATCGAATAAATTATACCGATTTGCTGTTGAAATATAACAAGATGGTTTCCTCGCTACAATTTCTACATTGCCTGCTGAGCATCATTGTCTGACCCGTTTGTCAAGTTGTTTATGTATGTCCGTTCATGAATACTGCAATTGTCGACATGATTAATTAGGCTTGGTTCTACGACTACGGTGCGACTGGAACAACGCTGATGACCCCGATTCTCAACTACCCCCTCCCCTTTGGCCCAGTCTAATTAGTTTGACCTTCGAGACACCCTTCCCTTAAACACCTTTTCCAATCCCCGCCCATTTAGTAAACCTTCATCATAAGGGAAGCTACCGGATTCTGTGAAGCACGCCCTCTGTAGTCTGTAGCCAACGTGCGCTGAGCCTCTGCAGTGAACAGCCGTCGAGCCGTAAAGTATACGGTGGGTATTGCAACTACAGTACCAGGGGTGTAAACAATCATTCTCCGAACGGGTGCTCCGGGCCCGTTACAATAAACTGCCTCCCTCGTTCTATTAAACTTTAAAGGCCGTGTACATGATTGGTCATTGTTGCAATTTTCCAAAATGGGCGGATTTGGGGGTTAGTATGTTATAGGAAATATCGTTCCACTCACCTGTTCAAAGTTTTGCGTTGTTGGATGGCGAAAAAAACCAAGAGAAAAACAGCGCTCGTTTTCAACCGTCGGGCGGATGATAGCCTTTAGTCAAGGCGCGCGTGGCTACCAGCTGGACACGTGACGCGCCCTGAATGCCAGCATGTCCAGCGCGCCACTCGTCCGGGTAGCCACACACGCCTTGACTAAGGCTACAGGGCAGTTTTCCAACGATTTCCAGCTGGAAATCGTTGGAAGACGATATAAATTTACACTTTTCTTGACAACGACAGCACACCTGGTGCCATAATTTCACAGGATGATTAGGACTACTATTAATTATTATTAACTAACAGTCTAGTAAGGTATTTCGTAATAATTCAGTAAAACAAAAATTGGAGAATTACCAATCGTGTACACTCCATGATTTAATATGGAACGGGTCCTAAAGTAAGGATTACCACTACCCCCCCTGTCATGCCAGTAGCACTAGCAGTAGCAGTACTGTACTGTATTGTTTTTTTTATTGTGTTACAGGTCTAAAAAAAAAGGATGCAGTTTTCTGACACGTTTGTGCGATGAATGCAACAAACATTTTTTTTCACTTAGGGCATGTGTTGTTGAAACTTAATGTGAGGTATTTGAGTAAAAATGCCACCCGGAACTAGGAAAACGACAATTGCGTAAAAAAAATTGGCGCTGGCCGCTGCTTGCAATCGCCATACCACGACAAACGACCGGACAAATTTGGCAATGTCCAAACAATGAATGGGAATCGCGTCACCCAAGAAATTCACTTCCGAAATTCACTGGATATTTTGACACATCATTTCTTTCTGACTATTCACATACTCACCTTTAATGTTTCTTTATGTAGCTGCGAAGTAAATTGTCAAAACATTATGCTCAAGACAAACGAAAAAATGTCTTTTTCCTGCACGCTGAGAAATGAGACCGGCAGACAGTAACGTGTGCTGACGTCACAGGGTTAACAGCTGACTTCCGCACCAGCACACCACCAGCGCGCCACCAAGAATAAAAGGCGCGCTTACTCAAATAATTATGTCAAGTTAATGAGTTCATTCTTCTTCTTCCAGGTCTATGATGAGTTAATCAAGTTGTAAAAAGCGCCAGCTTGTTATCATGCCGATATTAAATGAGCACACTCACAAAGAGCAAAGATAAGCAAATTAACACAACAAACGATGAGACAAAAACAATTTACCGTCCCTGCGCGCTTCCTTTTTCGAGGCCGCCTTTTAATTTGTTTTCGCCTTTTCTCCGAAACTATCAGGCCTAGGCTAGGCTTGGGCCTATTCAAAGGGAAGCGAGAAAAATACCCCCGACGGCGTAGTATTTGTTGTGTTTTAATGGATTTGGTGGTCTCGACTGTGCGACGAAGCAGTCTGGGGGTAGGCAAATTAAAAAGATCGTAGAAGGGAAAGATAGGATTCCGCTGAAAAAGTGAAACAGGAAGTATGTCGTTGCTCATGAGGAAGGGCGCCCTCATACCTTTGGTAGGTGAAACTTGCGACCAACCGAAGGCAAGGGTTCCCTGTATAGTTCACAATAGATTTTTTAAAAACAAGATTTGGTGCTCCGCACTGAATTAGTTGCACTAAATGACACCTCCAACAAAATTTGACAAGGATTGGTCATAACATTACATACTGAATGTTTCTCCCTCCTTTTTTCTGAATTTCTGATATTGTGGAGAGCCACCTTTTGCAAATATCATTAGAAGCAAATATGACTTTACATATGGCACAAAACTAAATTATTTCTCAGAGAAATTGATCATTAATAAGTATTTGAAACAAAATTATTTACTATAATATTTATTTATTGCAATTTGTTTCATCTTCAATTATATAATAAAAAACAGATTTTGTTATAAAAATCATATTACTGGGTGCGTCTTACTTTCAATCCGAGACCCCCGGCCCCCACAAAAAAAGTTCTTTGGGATCCAACATTGGGAAATTGTTTTGTTTATGAGCGAGAGCATTTAAAGCAAGATATCAGGGACAGAGGGAACACCCCCCTCCCCTCTTTTGTATTGGTCATTGTGTTCATGGAATCTCAGGAAGATCATTTCAGATATCGGGGGGGGGGGGGGGGGGGGTGGTGTTAGGTAACACCAGTCTGCAGTGTGTAGAGAGTATCGGGACAAGGGCGGTGGTGAAAGATTTTGAAATTAAATGTTGGGTTAGTTACGCCCACGAAAAACCACTGGCTTTGGTTTTCTTCAATCCCCTGTCCATTCCCCTTCTCATTTGTTGGGTGGATTATAAGGGTGAATCAAATCGCTCCTCCTGCCACCCCCCTCCCCCAACTAGGTCGCTAATAAAAAAACCTACATTGTTATAACAAATCTGCCATGTATATGCACTTACTCAAAACATGGACTTGGAGCAATCCCTTCTTAGTGAAGCTAAAACCTATTCAGAGTGTTTTTGTACTCCGTTGTTCGTAGTCCTTACAAGCACAAAATCAGTAATAATTACAACACAATCATTCTTTAAACATGATAAATACGCCAGACCAGCTACAAAAAAGATTACATCAGAAGCAAGTACATTGTTATAAAAGGTAAATATTTATTTCGACCACAGACAAGGATTTTCTCGTACTTTTACAAATGGTAACAGTTTGTCAAAAATTATGACAAATTTCAAAGTACCAAGCACAATGTATATACTTTATATCCAACATTAAAATACATTATAAATATTGCCCGGGTCAAAGACAACGGAAATCTAATCAGTAAAGATAGATCCACAAAATCCCCCTTTTCATTTCTGCCTCTCCATGAATTTAAAACCTTTGACATGACCATCATATAAAGGTTACAATAGTGCATGCATTACCCAAGTTTGATTTCAATTGGACTTCCCGTTTTCAAATGAGACAAGTTGGACAATTTCAGCCTATTTTACAACTTGAGAGCAAATGACCATTGACCTCGGTACTTGACCTTTGACACCAGCATCATATAAAGGTAGCACTATTGAATGCATGACCCAAGTTTGAATGCAATAGACCCAAGATGTAATGACGTCACGCTTTGTTTACATGTGCGCTTTCCTATGTCCCTACCTTGTCTGGTGCCCTGACCTGGCTCCCACAGGAAAGCGCACATGTAAACAAAGCGTGACGTCATTACGTCTTGGGTCTATTGGATTTCAAATTTGCGTATAAGACCTATTTGTCGAAAGTTTAACCAAAATTACACATACGGACTACGTACAGACTACGTACAGAAATAGTGATTGCATAGTCTCTTTCTGAACTTCGTTCAGGCAAGACAAAAAGTGTGACTTTTGAGAGCTATTTTTATCAAGTCCCCTCTAGCCCGCTAGTGCAAACAAATCTGACGCCATAACACAAACTCCCTTTTGTGTCTAATACTAGGCACAAAAGTGGAGGTATTAAAAAACATA
The DNA here is from genome assembly GCA_037893225.1 of Hippasteria phrygiana. NCBI lineage: Eukaryota > Metazoa > Echinodermata > Asteroidea > Valvatida > Goniasteridae > Hippasteria > Hippasteria phrygiana. The sequence goes on along the minus strand of JAZGUH010000395.1, from coordinate 199,005 downwards.
TTTTGGGAAAGCTAATACAAGACTACATGCCTTTCTTTTTTCAGTGAATGAATTTTTTTGAGAATGTCCAACATTTTTGAAAATGTCAATCTTTAAAAAATTGCCACAAATTTTCAGACATAGGAAAACAAAATTCAGATTCTTCACAATTGGTTACCTTCGAAGATTCAAAAATCTAAGTTTGGAATCTCGGAATGTTCAGACTAGAACAGCAACCTCCTCAGTACCCATCAATGGTTCCCCGCCATAATTTTCCATAGCATGACACATAACAGGGTTATTGATAACCAGCTATGTCAACCAAAGTATAAAATGTTATTCGAATAGGCCAATCAATCTAAGGCAAGTTCAATGTAGCAACCATTATGTCAAAAACTGGTCACTGTAATTCAATAAAATGGAATAAGTTATTCGTGGTAAACAAACATTATCTCCTGTTTTATGCACACTGGTGTTGCACGGTGCTCCGGTTTCCAGTGTGCACTGGAAACGGATATAAGGGCCAACACCGACGGGTCTACACCATCGCCTGATGAAGACTAGCTGTGTGCAGTCGAAACGTCATGGTCTACATCATTGACTACATCGTCAGACAGTAGATAAATAATGCTATCTTTGGACAATGTTCCTTGATATAAACCTATGCATAAAATCCATCCTGAGTGCCCACAAATGGTCAACTCTTAAACTTGCTCCTGTGACAGTGTTTGGCAAAAAAAAACTGCATTTAAACACAGGTTAGGTTTAGTCCAAAGAAACTAAAGACGAGCGTCTCAAGAACTGGAATCTGGTGATGACAATCTACAAGGGGGGCAAAGTTTACGAGAGAAAAATGTTGCTCTCGTCACTGTCTGCTAGTCTCTGTATCAGCTTGTTCTTGATGTTGGCATTGACTTTGGGAAGATTCTCTCGGACTCGCACCGCTCTCTGAAAAGAACAGGAGACAATGTGGTTACAAGACATGACATGATGCATTTTGTTCTGCAGAAATTAATTGATCAGTTGAGACCAAGGATAGGTTTGAGAGTTTAGATTTGGTTTAAATTTCAACTAGTTCTGTACCAAATAGATTTTGGAAATCAAAAGGATTCGTGGGGCTGCAAACTTCTCAGTGAATACATAATGGTCAACTACCACTTCAAATATGTGAGCTTAATATATCTGTGTAAACCAATTCTCCATCTTAAGGTCCCCATTGAAATCTTTAGATATTACTATGGGGGAAAATGTGCTCAAATGTTAACATGAAAAACAATTCTACTTTGTGAAAGCCTTAACTTCTTGCATACGGACGACGGCCGGCCAAAGCCGCGGTTTTAAAAAGACCGCCTGGCTGTTGACTTCTATAGGTGCACTTCTGTGCTTACTCAATCCATTCACTTTTTAACTATATTGTTCTTGAATGGGAGTGTAATGAATAGATGAAACTTTTTCAAACAAAGCTTTCATTCACACGAAAAAGGGGCTCCAATGATTAGGACCACTCTATTCAGTGAGGTGCCTATTGTTTGCATTTATGCTTGGCTGCACAGCCCGTTCTTGGCATACCAGCACTTCATCAATAACAACCAAATGTAGTGGTAACATTTTAGACAGATCTGACATTCAAGACAGATAAGTGTACAAACAGTTACCTCAATATTTTTCACCAGGTCCACATCCCACTTGTGCACCACAAAGCTGGTCACGTGACAAGCACCACTACTGCCGACACGTCCCACCCTCCCCACTCGGTGTATGTAGTCCGACAAGAAGCGTGGAAAGTCAAAGTTGACAACATGTCGTACCTATACACAGAGGGAAATAGGTTACTTTAAGCAGAAATTACCCAATACGGTCGATTCACAACTCGGTGCGCCTCCAGCGGCAACCGGGGAGAGGCCAAATTACGCAGTGCATCATGGGAAAACGTCGACATCGCAAAACTGGTAGTGAGTATCGCCAATGCATCGACCGTACTACTTACACCACTTCTCCGCTAAATCTATCAACTCCTCTCTCTTTTTTTCCCGCACAAGGTATTCCCCGATTAGTCAAAAATTGCTTTAACTCATCCACTCGCATTCGCGCGAAATCCATACTGCTGTACTGTCCACCATCTAATACAATGCGATAGACACGATGTCGACCCCGAAAGTGGGAAATTGGCCTTTCTCGGCTTGCCGCTGGCGGGCGCACTGAGTTGTGAATCGACCGAATTTGCACTGGGTCCACAGCAAAATATTGTAGGGGTTACAAATTAAACTTTTAAAGTGAACAAAGAAAACTGGCAGGAGTGGGATTCGAACCTGCGACCTCCGGAATACCATACCGGCGCTCTACCAACTGAGCTACCTTGCCCTATGATGGCGGTGTCTCCCAAATTGTCAGTGTCTTTGGGATAGAAAATGTTTTGAATGGGAATTTTCAACATTGATGTCATCTCAAATGAATCAGTTTTTGATAATGATTTCTAAGGAAATCAATGCTATTTAACTATTTAAGGACTCGAACTGACAGGAATCTGGGGACACCAGAGAGGGAAGTCAAGAAAACCACCATGCCACCCTAAGTTTTATTTGGAAAGTCATACTCTTTCTCGGAGCAAACTCGTTTCACTTTACCTGTATTGTGTCCACACCCCTTGATCCAATGTCCGTGGATACCAAGACATTGCTGACTCCCTTTTGAAAAGAACGCAGAATTCCCAGCCGTTGCTATAGAAAATGAAATAATACAATGTAATACACGAAACTGGGATAGTTTACAGTAATGCAACCAGTAATTATGGGAGGCAATATTTCTCCGAAGAAAATGCAACGATATAGAAATGAAAATGAATCAAACTGCTGCAAACTGCTGCAAACTGCTGCAAACTGCTGCAAACTGCTGCAAACTGCTGCAAACTGCTGACTGGATTGACCCGACATATACAAATCAACAAAATTAGCCAAACGTTTCAAACTTAACCCTAACCCTCCTCAATCCTCCAAAATCCTCATGGTGGTTTTGGAGGATTTTGGAGGATTAAGGAGGAATGGTAATTGAAGCACGGGAGGAATTTGGAGGATTGAAGAGGAATGGTGATTGAATGGTGATTGAAGCAAAGGATTTTGGAGGATTGAGGATGAATGGTGATTGAAGCACAGGAGGATTGAGGATGGTTCCTAGCAATAAGGGCCTAGGGGGTTAGGGTTAATTAAGTTCTTTCTCAAAGATATAACAGCGCAATGAATACAAAGCCATCTCAACAAATCCTTACCAAAACGACTACGTTGAAATTGAAATGTATTTCTTCCAATTATGATTTGACACTACATGTATTCAATAAACCTTTTTGACATTCTCGAAGCAGCATGGGAACAGCATCAGCCCTTACTGGCATTAGAAGAGCAAGCACATTCGAACGGACGTGATTGGTCGCATTGGTCACATGTTGGTTGTCATGGTTGCAAAAATCCTCTTCTGATTGGCTAATAATGTGACATTGTTAGCTGTTCTAATTCCAGAGAGTTGCATTCATCAGATACTGGTACCCTGAGAGGGATTCCCCAATTATTTCCTTATTTTTATTGCCATTTGAAATTGATTTTTCTGGTTATTATTTTCCTTATGTTCCATACAAAGAGTATCTCTCAACTCATGACAGATATTTAGCATCAAATCAATAAATATTTGGACTGGTATACTACGTACGTATACACGTAACCGCATTGGCCCTTCCTGTCGCCGGTGCGTTAATACACGCATACATGTAAGTGTACGTTCGTTCAATGAGTGTCTCTGGTGATTGCACTTGTGAATTGCCAGTGCGTGCAGTATGTTGTGACTAGTCGAGTCACTTTGGAATGCAGCGCGTTGCGTGGCGACTATTAATAGTCGCTTGGCCGTGTGGTTTGTAAACTAGGAACATGGAACACTAGTCGCCGAATAACGACTAGTCGACTATCTGAAAATTGATAGTCGCGAATACCAATGCCTTTTAATAATAGTCACGACTAGTCGACTAGTCGCGCTAGTCGCCCACGCCTAGTTCACAGTGCCATAGGCCTGTGTATAAATTACAGTTTGTTTGGCCTCCATACCCACAATGCATTGATAATGTCGAAAAGATTTATTCCAAGCACACTAGCTGAACACCCACTAACTCTAACATAGTCCAATGGGAGACTTTTAAGACGCTGGTGGCAGCAGACATACCGGTCCTTCTAGCTAGTTCCGAGCATACACGCATAGTTCTGAGCATGTGCGCAACTGGTGAAAACAACGGAAAAGGACCGGTATGTCTGCTGCCACCTGCATCTCAAAAAGCCTCCGGCTGGAATTGAGTTGGTTGAGTATTTTTAGCTGCGCCGCATCGCAGACGGGGCTCTATAAGCGCTTAGCGTTGTTCTTCTTGTGCCAATTTAGTCACGTGACAAAACTCCTTGACAAAACTCTCACACACGCAAAGTCTATGAGACCGCAGACTGTAGTGTGCATGTGTCAAGTCACCAACGACGCAGCTCCTGCATTTCGTGCTTGTTTCTTTTCAATTGCAAATACAGTATTTCAATTCAAGCCAACTAAAACCAAGCCAACAGCAATTCGATTCAATTCAGTCTAATTGGATTTACCAGTTGGAATGAGTTGGATATTTTGTTAAGGTATTAGCAATTTTGACCGACCATATAATTAACTTAAATAAGTGGCACAAAATTGAAAAAGAAACTGTGAAAAGGAAAAGACAATTTCAATCTGCAGTGTTTGACAGATGACAAAATTGGAGGCTAAATGAAAACGAATTCCCTTGAGAAGTTTATTGAGGAAATGTAGCCAGACAGTTTTCGGCAAGGTAATTCTTATCAGGCAGAATTTTAGAAGAACAAAATTGTGAGAACCAATTTTTGAGAGCGGATTTTTTGAAATTTTGGGAATTTTGATATAAATGTTGGAGATTGGTGCATAATTTTTAATATACAGGCCTTGCGCTAACTTCTTTTCCTGGCTAGCCCACTGGGCTAGTTAACTGAAGCTTTTACTAGCCCGTTTAGAGTTTTACTAGCCCGTATATAAAAAATAAGAAAACCCCTATATGTTTAGCTCACCAATAAAGAAGTTGATATTTTGGAAAATAAAAGGCTGATGGCATGTACTGTCAAGTTTTATTTATTATTACCGAAAGCATTATTTTGATTAAAATTTTAACAGGTATTAGTAATGTGATGGAAATAAGGAAAAAAATTGATTAACAAATTTTGCTAATCATATTGTTATTTGATTAGCAATATGATAAAAATGACTAGCAAAAACAAACAAAACGTTCTTGCACAGGGTATGTTGGATTCAAAAACAAATAATTTCCCAGTTGCAGATTTGTACACAATGAGGCCAAGTAAAAAAAAAACGAAACGAAAGTAGACAAAAATTTCGCACAGCTTTAATTTTAGCTTCTTGTGATCTGCAAAGAGCACAATAAAGGATGATCTCCTTCGACCGATCCTCCTGTTTCAACCATGGCATATGTTTCAGCCGTTTTCGAACGGTGAAATTCGACGGTACTTTCGACATTTTATACATACATTTGTTCATTGTACACGCATCACCAGCACAGGCAGGATGCAGCATACAATGTACGTGCGTGCGTCAAACATGATCGTGTCATCCTGGAGCATATACATGTAGTTCATGTCGGTATAACAAACACGGAATACAGTGTGTATGTAGCGCGCCGAAGCCGCGCTACAGTATCTATGTACCGTAAAGTGTATGGGGGTGTGTGAACGTCTGCGCCCACACGTGGGACTGTACCGAACTACACGTACTAATCTCCACACAAAACTGCAGCAACCTCGTTTCCCAAACTATCCTTATCGCGCAAAACCATTGAAAGAAACTGCAGACTGACTGGGGGTAAGATTGCGCCAGCGTGTTTGCCCAAAGAACGGATCGGATAAAAACGATCTGCATGTTATGGTGGTTCAATTTCCGTCGTCACTGCACAGTTTTGTGTCGAGCATCGGCCGTCGTTGTTCTGCATAATCTTATGAGAAATTATAATTCGCAAAAACTGCTAATCCAGCTATTTCCATGGTAGGTTACTGAATTGTTCACTAGCCCACCGGGCAACCAAGGAACCAAGTTTAGGTAGCCCGGAGCATTTTTCGCTGGAATTTGTACGCCGGGCTAGTACTATTTCGAGGCCTGATATATAACAGGGCAATATTACAAAGGGGAATAGAATGGGCATTCCCCAAAACACAACAATAATACTGTGCTATTTGATATGTCATTTTGGGTCAGTCAATCTGTACAAATTTCCTATACTGAAGGAATTTGGCATTTTGGCCAGTCAATGACATCCTAAGCATATTTGTTTAAATCACATTTTCACCTCGACATTCCAGCCACAAGAACTAAAGCATTCAATTGGTTCTTAAAAGCAGCCCATGTCTCCCATTACTGTTTTTCTGCATTTGTAGCCATTACTTATTAGTTGTGTTTGTACACAATAATTTCATACATTACACACATTATGACATTGTTTTCAGGTACTCTACTCAACTGACTGTCTCATCACATCCTTTCACTGTTGTTCCAAAGGCTAGTACTGCGAGGTATACTCTTCAAATCTTTCCCTCGTACTGCCTCTCTTTGGAACTCCTTACCAGTAACCTGCTTCTTTTCCACATATAATCAATCCTTCTATCGCTGTGATTTCTGTCTTTTCTTATCTTTCGTAGCCCACATCCCTGAGTGGCCCTTTTTTACTTGTATTGGGCGATACACATAGAAAAATGTGTGAATGTACAGTTAAAAATAAAACCTTGGAGTAGTGGCCACGTGTTCATTCTTCTCCACTACCTTGGGTGGCCACTATACCCAGGTTTGACTGAATCTCTCCATACCTCAGGATCCATGTCTCCATTTAATCTCAAGACGTTGACGTTACTCTCCTCCAGAAACCAAGCCAGCCAGTTGCACGACGAGACTTCATTGCAGAAAATCATCACAGGAATATTCTGCCTAGAATCTCTCTTCACAATTTCTAGAACTTTCGCTGAAAAAACAAAAATAACGATAAAATGTACAAATCCAAAGAATGCCTGTCAAACAGCTATTGTGATACCAACTGAATCTTTGAGTTAGTAACCAGGTTTCCCATTCCAAAATATTCTGTTAAACAGAAATTCGATTAGATTTTTTTGTCTCCAATAGTTCAAGAAATGTTTAGTCTTGACTTGCAACTGTATTACCCATTAACCCTGTCCTAGACATTCATTTGGGGTAAAATACAATATACTACAATGTACTGCATAATTTATAATATGCCAGTGTAGTAGGAGCACTGCATACTACAGTTTACTACTAGTAGTATTTTGTAGCTTGAAGTGAGGTTCGGGTTAAAAAGGAGCTTAACAGGCAATCAAAGAATCTTATAAGCTGCACAAATACTTCTTAACAGTTGATCAGAAACGTTTAGAGAAAACCAGGGTTTGTAAAAATTCTCCTTGCTTTTGATTCTGAAGTCATCCATTGTGTCACATTTTATTGTATCAAAACAAGAAATTCCATTTTTTATCAGGTATATCTTTTTTTTTACCCGAAACTTCCCAAATCCTCCTAAATCCTTCATGCCAAATTTAGAATTTGGAGGGTTGAGGGTCTTTGGAAGTTGAAGCATCGGATGATTTTTATAGGATTTAGGGCATAAGAGGATTTTGCCTCTGGAGGAAAATGGAGGATCCAGGTCATCAGTCCCAATCTGGTGCTGGATGATTTCAAAGAATTGAGATTACTGGGGTGTTTATCAAAAAAACACTGGAGGATTTTGCGGGATTCAGGTAATGGTTCCCAGTAACAAACATTGGAGGATTTTGGAATCAGAGAAAATTAATGGATTCAGGTTACATGTAAGGAAAATGATGTAGGGAGTTAGGGTTAAAAGGTCATAAGTTAACACAGAAAGTCTATAGCAGAGATCTTGTCATACAGAAAAGGTTGATACACTCTGTGTACATACAATATTGTTGCACTATGAACCGACAGTTTGCAACATGCAAAGTAATGCAACGATTGGCTTCATCTATACCTGCTTTATCCTGCGAGTGCAACCGCAGAAATTTCTGGCTGACGTGTGGCATGATCCGATGTAGATGCGAGGTGGCTACGATTTCTAAGGCTTTTTCCTACAGACAGAAATGGATGAAAGGGTGTCTTTGTAACTGTGGAAAGTTCCAACCGAGTCTGGTGTGTACAAATTCTATTATGATATATGATTTTCCGGGCTACATAGGGTTACTATCTTAGATACGGGTGAGTCAATAATAGCCATGCCGAGTAATTTCCCATATGATTAACTCTTCCGCTAGCGGCTCGAAAAAAGCCTATTCCTGCCGGCAAGCCGCTCAGAGCGGCTCGTTGTAAACATTCTGTAAAACAATTACGTCACAGCCCCTATTATAATGTAGTGAAAGAGTTAAGCTTTAGTAACTCTGCCGTGTTTGGCTGTCTCCCACAACAAGAGAGGCATGATGGGTAGGAGATAGGCTAGGGTTTTGCCGCTGCCAGTTTTTAATTTCTGGCTGATGTGTGGCATGATCCGATGTAGATGTGAGGTGGCTATGATTTCTAAGGCTTTTTCCTGCATAAATAAGAAATACAAAATACTCCCAGTAATTTCAGAAAATCGTGAGACAGAAATGGATGAAAGGGTGTCTTTCTGACTTTGGAAAGTTCCAACTGAGTCCAGTGTGTAAAAATTCTATCATGATATACGATTTTCCGGGCTACATAGGGTTACTATCTTAGATACGGGTGAGTCAATAATAGCCACGCCGAGTAATTTCCCATATGATTAAAAAAACCTGTATATATTGTTTTCTTAACCCTAACCCCCTAGGCATTTCTACTAGGAAGCTTCCTCAACCTGTCAAAATCCAACACTGTGCAGTATACCTATGGCACATTCTTTGGACTTTATAGACAAATTGGGTCATCATAGCTCCATGTAAAGTAATGGTGCCAAGGCCCTGCAGTACTGAACCCATCAAAACTTGAGAAAACCTGCTGTTGGAGTTTGCAAGGCTTGGGGTAGTTAGGGTTAACCCTTTGAGTATGGTTATAATAGTGAGGCGACGGGGTGACGGAGTGCCGGGGTGCCGGGGTGACGGAGTGCCGGGGTGACGGGGTGCCGGGGCTGCCGGGGCTGCCTGTGCTGCCTGTGCAGCCAAGCGAAAGGGACACAAGAGGCTTGTGCAACAAAGTGTACCCCACAATAATCCAACAATGGATTGAAAATGCAGAAAATGGCGTGTATAGACATCCGGCCTGGTGGCAAATTGTTTCGGCGGCATTTGGCGTCATCCGTACGAAAGGGGTTAAAGTGTACTGAAGTAAAATTCCAATTAATAAATTTTCACTTAGTACGAACAAAACATCTAAAAATTCATGTTGATTTCTCAGCTAAAAACCTATTTTCGAAGTTTGTCCAGAAAGCAAAACAATGTTGCAAAGCTTAAAAGATAAAGAAGACAGGCCGACCCTCCAACATTTAGTGTGACTGCTTATAAGTATTTTCCCTTCTTTTTCAACTAAACCATTTTGCTTTAAATGTACGAATTCAAAACAATTATTTGTCTTCTACCAGCTTGACTACCTTTGAAAAAGCAGCTTTGCGAATACACTCCTACTAATATGTGTGTGTGTCTCACTTTTCGACAATTCAATTCCATCCACTCACCGGCAGTATGTCACTTAGAGTATCAGTTGCTTGTTTCGGCATGGTGGCACCGGCGAGAACAAGCTGGGTTTCTTCAAAAGGTCTCTTCCGCGACTGAGATGTAGTGCTTATCTAGAAGAAGGAAATTTTAGAAATTTATTATTAATAATATATTTGCAATCACATACAATAAACAATACCAGTGATGTAGTCAAGACCATCACAAGACCATACACAAGACCATTCACAAGACCAGCTTGTTACAGGCACAAGTAACAGGCATGAAGCATGACAAAGGAATGCTTCTATTACAGTTCATTTGAATAGCTTGAGACTTGAATTAAGACTGAAGGTCTTGTGCTGGTTTTGCAGGGTCTTGTGTGGTCTTGTAATGGTCTCGACTACATCACTGAACAATACAATACAATACAAATAAAAAAGTTAGTGAAGACTGACCCGAAGGGCTATAATTTCAGCCCTCCACTTCTTTTAAAACAAAATTACGATAACCATATTTCATGATAAAAGTTACTCCACTGCTTCAGTGAATAATTACTTGAGTTTGTATTGTTTAGTCGGATGCCAACATTTATTGACAATGTATTTTAAATGTTTTTCTAAATGGAAAATAGTTTTCAATCGAAATTTGGCTACACATTGTAAGAAAAGTCTAACACAATATAAGAGAACTTTTGCGTGCAATCAAAAGAACTTTAGGATACAAAGAGCAATAATCTAGGACACTGGGCAACGTTTCAAATAAAGCATTTGATGACTATCTCAACAAAAACAATTTCACTGAGTATGCGACTGGTTGAAAGAAAGTTTCATAAACAGCTAAAATCATTTGAGTCTTAACAAAATTGTTTCACGTAATGATCAAATTATGCAAATACATCAATTCAAGAGTAAGTCAACAGGTAAACCGGGGAGTGAAACATTTTCTAAAATTGGTAAACAAGTTGAAAAAAAACGATGATGATCAGGTATTTGATGAAGTTGGGGTATGTAAAGAGTAGGACAGTTATAAGTAGAGAGTAGAGCTGTGCCGAATAATCGATTATTCAAATATTCAAATATAAATTTTCAAGTTCGAATATTCGAAGGTGAAATGCAAAGGAATATAAGAAGGGGGAAAGTTCAAATTTTTTATTAGGAAATCGCATCTGTGACTTTGTGACTGGTTCCTGTCCAAATAATTGTATGACAGAAGCAGGATTGATAAAAAATCATGATTTTAAAAAAGAAAATAATTAATTAGATATTTTTTGTATTTAAATCGGATGTTTTTAATTTAAATCTATTTTTTATATTTTTTATAACAATCGTACCATTGGCATAAAACATTTGTTTCAAATTTTTTGGAAGTCAATTTAAATGACCATCATTGAAAGTCGAGTATAACTACACACAATTGTTCTGAAATCCCTTTCATTGATCATATTCTTTTCTAGAATACAAAGTTTGTCTTAAAATCTGTTACAGCATCACCATCATACTGCACATTTCTCATCCAAGTTGATAACAAAAACCCCCTCCTCTCTACACACAGCCATATTGGAATAAAACTATTTAATGCAGTATTTAAACATATTTTTTTAAGGCACTGTCCTTATTTTGATCCCGTAAAAGTTTTTACGATTTTTGCGGTGGAAATATTGTCCTTCGGCGTCATTTTGCATTTGCAGCTGTAGAATGAGAACCAGACAATGGAACTTTCAATGGACAGAGCACCATTGAAGATTTAGGCCTATGTTAAAATATAGACGGTTTAGCAGAAACCATAAAGGAAAAATTTACAAAAGTCCCAACACAACATTTTTTAATTGTCATTTTTATACAACTCAGCAGAAAGTCCTTAATGCCTGATGAACAGAGCATGCTGTTTGAAACGTCGAGTTAAAAACAACCTATTCTTCTCAGAACCACACAACTCAAGAGAGATAAAATTACACATGGCGTTATTGCAAACCTTCCATACTTCATGTCCACCAGGCAAACCTACAAGTCTCACTGTACGTGAAAGTCATGGTATCTGCTCTTTTTGTCATACTTGCGGTGGCAAACTCACTTTCCAATTTTATCAACTCGTCTCCGTAACCATGCCTTTATTAATTGAAGCAAGCCAGGTATTATACAGGATATAAGACTACTTTGTCTTCCCTGTAGCACTCAGTATGTACGTTAACCCCTTGAGTACAGTTATTATAATGAGGCGCCGGGGTGCCGGGGCGGCCTGTACAGCCAAGCGTAACATACACAATAATCCAACAATAGATTGAAAATGAAAAAAATGGCGTGTATAGACGTCATCCGGCATGGTGGCAATTTTTTTTGCGCCATTTGGCGTCATCCGTACACAAAGGGTTAATGACATCATTGCTTTTGGAAGCCTTGCTTTCAAAGTATTTCTCAACAAGGTACACACTGTTTTGTCTGCAGACCCAAAAGTTTCTCAAAGTCGCTGGTAACCAGGAATTTTAAAAATCTGATGTGAACATGAGTGACAACTTAGGTACATGGAACAACAAGTTACCATTCAATTGTCCAACTTACATGCATTCTGCGCAAAATGTTGAGTGTGCTGTTGCTGAAGCTATCGTCCAACATCGTGTCCACTTCATCGACGACTATGTGGCTCAAATTTTCAAGACTCATGAATTCTAGGAATGTGGAAACAATGACACGTTACAATGAAAAGAAATAAACCCGGTACAAATCAAGGCACATTACAACAATCTACAAAAGGGTACATGCGGGGCCGTACGGGGGGGGGGGGGGGGGGGGGGGGGGGGACGTACATCCCCAAAAAAGTTTGTCTTTGTCTTTAGGACATCATTTAAAGGTATGATATATAGCTTTGATAATAAAAACCCAACTGATTAGTTTCAGGCTTGCTATTTATAAAGATGTTACCAATACTCATGAGAAATATTTCCATCTGAAATGCTGTCATCTTTGAGAAAAATTGTATCTGAAGACCTCCGAAAATGCCATTATTTCAATTTCAACACCTCAGGCATGCAACTTGGAATTAACAAAAAAATGAGGAAATTCCAATCTTTTCAAGATTTTGTGCAGTGTTTTTCAATTTCCAATGGCATAAGTGTAAAGTGAAAAATGAGGAAATCAGCTGATCCGAGGAAAAGTTGCATGCCCGACACCTAAAATAAGCACATATGAACGTGCACAAAATCCAGGAATGTTTTTTTACTTTATTCTTTGGACTCATTTGACGGATTGACATCAAACTTTCACAGGTTTGTTATACACAAAGGGTGGCCCCAAAAAACGGAACGGCATACTTCCGCTACCCAGAGACTTAAACAACCTATACCAATGCATAGGTAATTTTGTTAAAAGAAAAATAAACTTTTCTTGAAAACGACAGCACACCAGGGGCCGATTTCACGAAACGCTAAGACGCGTCTTAGGAAGAGTAACTCGTCTTAACTCGCGACTCGTCCTAGGATCGATTTCACCAAAGTTAGGACGCGTTCAACACGTCCTAACTTCCTTAGCAACGCGGCTGAACTCGTCCTAACTTAAGATCGGTCTGGGGGTCGTCTTATCTATATGCAAACACGTACAATTTACTGAAAAGCAACAATGGCGCTTATGTTTCTCGCTGATTACAAAGCTCGGCAGGCAATTAGGAGAGAGAGAATATTCCGAGATAGAAGAAATCCACTAGATAATCTAAATGACGAGGAAATTAATCCTCAAGAGATATAGGTTCACCAGGCAGGGAATATTCCAAGGGTTGGAGATGAATTGGAACCCGATAACGGGTGAGTGTAATATTAATAAAGGGATAAAAGTGTGATGAGCCGGTCTTTACCACGTCAATAATAACCGAGGATGGGCGTGACGGCTGTTAATAGACCGAGCCGAAGGCGAGGTCCATTAACAGCGGTCACGACCCTTACGAAAATGCAAAAACCTCCCGTAAAAAGGAAAAAATGCGAAGCTTTTTCAACCCCTTTTTTTCCCATTTGCTCAGTACAAAACACATGCGTACATATCGGCCTTGTGAGCACGTGAAGGCGTTCCGCGCCTGTCTGTCGCGTGCGCATACGCACACGCACGAATGCAGCGTTTTATACGAGTGCATTAGCGTTGTCTTACATTATGAAGTTCAGTACATATTGTGCGCGCACCTACTACGCTCTCCCTGTTGCGTATCGGCTAAGAACAGCTGGTTATGACGCGCCGTGTTTAAACAACCGTTTTTAACAGCTGTTTTTAGAAAGGGTTTTTAACAGCCGTTTTTAACAACCGTTTTTAACAGCCATGTATAAACAACCGTTTAAACACACCCACGTGATAGGCTCTCGACCAATAGGGATAGTGAACCTCGCTGAGGCATTTATGAAACAGCATTTAAATTGTTCATCCAAAACAATCACCAATCAACCATCTTGAATATAATGGAGATCAATGACGCGCATACACATCCGACGGCTGTTGCGTGAAAGTGCCAAATTGAACATGATACAGCCGTTGCATGTGAAAGGTCATCCTCGTCCAATAATTAGCGGTTCGTTTATCTGTATTTCGGATGCGTCTTGCTTAAGAAGGGTTTAGTGAAATCGATCTCAGGACGCGTCTTAGCTAAGATCGATCTTAGAGCAGGAACTCGTCCTAAGTCCTAAGATGAGTCATAAGTTAAAGTAGAGTTTCGTGAAATCGGCCCCTGGTGCCATCATTTCACAGGATGATTGAGATTGCTATTAACTTTATACAGTCTAGCAAGGTATGTATTTCGTAATAATTCAGTAACAAAACATTTGGAGGATTACCAATCGTGTACACTACCTTTAAGACATTTGTATAAAGCACTACTTTTTACAACTGTTATAATTATTACACACACGCCAAGCCTTTCACACTAGACCAATTTTGGGGTTGACTTCGGGATGAAAACAAGCAATGTTTCACACTTGACAATTTTCAACCCTGCTCAAACCCAGTGCTGCATCTTGCCCTGGGTTGAAACATTCACCTGGGTTGAAAACAGTAGTGCCAAATATTATAAGCAGGGTTGAGTTTGCCCCAGGATGGACTTGGAACAAGTGTGAAATGATGCAGGGTTATTTTAACGCAGAGATTTAACCCAGGGTGGCCTGGGCTTCACCCTGGGTTGTTCAACCCGGGTTGCAAGACTTTTGTAAAGGCCTATATCCACACTCCGGGATATTCCCAGATCCAGGGTCTAAAGGCGTGTGATGTAACCCGGGATATCCCAGGTATGGGAATGAAGGAGATAAAGAAGAAAGGGTGTCAGTGCTACTTACTTTGTCTTAGACAATTCAAGATAGGTCCTGGCGTGCTAATGATGACATCAGCTGGAGTGAGGAAGGTATGCCGTAGTGACTTGGGAAGCTTGCTGCCGTCAAGATGTCTCGCCACCAAACTCGTATTTCTCAGCAACGATGTGGCAACAAACTACAGGTGATAAAAAAAAATCTTAATATATTCTTTTAATTGAATAGGTAATTTGAATGTAAAGTGAACACAGAAAACTGGCAGGAGCGGGATTCGAACCTGCGACCTCCGGAATACCGTACCGGCGCTCTACGAACTGAGCTATCTTGCCCTATGTTGGTGGTCTCCCAAATTGTCAGTATCTTTGTTGGGGGGGGGGGGGGGGGAACTAGTCAGAAGTCATGGATTGTACGACGTGAGCAACAAATTCAATCTAACGATTCTAATGACCCAATAATTATCATTCCTGTGCACACCAGTTTTGACAAGCATTTAAATTTATTATTTTACTTCTTCACGTTTTGTGGCAAAAATTTCATTGCCTTTGTGAAGGCTAGGCCTGTTTAAAAAAAGTGTTTTTACAATTGTAAAAAGTTCTAAAAACCTTTATTTGTTGAGCTAGTTCCCAGGCCGGCACTAACACCAAACACCGCGGCCGGCCAGCTTCAGTAACTCTGTCGTGTTTGGCTGTCTCCCACAACAAGAGATGCATGATGGGTAGGAGATAGGCTAGGGTTTTGCCGCTGCCAGTTTCAGCGGCACACAGGATGTTTCTGCCGCTCAGTATGGACGGGATGGCTGCAGACTGCAAGATTATAATAATATGTGACAATAAAATGAGTGGTGCAACAAAACAAGTGGAAAATCCCACTGTAACAATTTTAAAATTGCACAGCTGTTCTCATTTTAAATCTGGAAAACCCTTTTCTTTAACCCTAACCCCTTAGCATAATTTACTAGGAACCATACCTATCCTTGCAAATTCCAACACCATATGGAAAACTCTACACAAATTGTTGGACTCTGATTCTGGTGGTATGCCAAACTCAGTGTAAAGGACTGGACTCTGATTCTGGTGGTATGCCAAACTCAGTGTAAAGGACTGTCAGTTTGGGGGGTCCAGTACCCTTCCTAACAGATTCCAACAAAACATGCTGAAAATTGGGTTTTGACGGGTTGAGTACTGTTAAGCTACTCGCCCACTTTCGCGATGTTATCGGTGATATCACGATGTTGACATCGTGTGGAAGTTCGTTAAACTTCGTGATCAGCTCGTGATGAGCTCGTGATACTTGCGGATAGCGGAGACATTTTAGGAGTGTCCAAAATTTGGGGGAATATCTTACATCTTGTTGTGCTCGTGTTGTAATCATGTTGTGCTCAGGATAGTTCGTGGTCAGCTTGTGTACTTCGTGCTACACTCATAATAACATCGAGAAGTATTTTTTTACACGACGTAAACACGATCTTATCACGATGGACACGAGTTTTTTGCAATTGATATGAGATGAGTACGTGCTTGAAAATGGAAATGCGGCTTTGTTACAAGTTTGACACGATGTTGCCTCGAGTTAACTACGTGCACAAAGCGAAGTACAAAGTGACACGAGCTTACCACGATCATCACGTGATGAACGCGAGCTTATCACGAGTGTAATGCGATTATAGAGGTATTGATCACATGGGGATGCGTCGATGACAAAGTCGTAGAAAGGACGTAGTAAACTCGTAGCGACCTCGTACGTAACTAGTCTTGATCATGGCCACTTTGTAATTTTATAGCAAGCTGGTGATGTGATCGTAGGACATCGTGCCGATGTCGTGTGTCCTTCCACAACATACAAGATGTTCTACTCAATACGATGTGTCACAGCTCGTGATATATCGCCGTCATCATCGCTAAAGTGGGGAGCAGCATTCCCTAAGCATTTTTACTAGAAACCTTCCTCAACCCGTCAAATTCCAACACCATGTTTGACTGTTGCTGGTTAACAATACCCAACCCGTCAAACTCCAACAGCCCATTTTCCATAACAGTACACAACCCGTCAAACTCCAACACCCCCTTAGCTGTTGGGTTTTGATTGAGTGGGTACACTTGGCCAAATGCACTGCATGAACAATCGGGACATACAGTACCCATCCCATCAAAATTCACGAACTTTATTCATGTGCAAAATATTCAAGCCCTAATTATGCAACATACATTATTCAATGTATGTGTTCCTTAGAAGTATTATGTAAGACACCATACAAGCTGTTGATTCCATTGTTTGTTCTACCTCCGTACCCCATTGTTCAGTGCATGTCAAACAAAACATACAGCCACGCACACATCCCAACACCAGAGCTCTATGGCCATTGCTCGAACCAACCTTCCCCAATCAGTCAAAACCCAACACTGTTACTTTGCAGCTACAGTACCCATCCCGTCAAAATCCAACAAAATCCAACACCACATCAAAAGTACACAGTACCTAACCTGTCAAATTCCAACGAGACCTGGTGTTGGAGTTTGGCTGGATGGGGATTGTTTATAGGGTTAATATGGTCCTATTCATTGCACTTAGAGCCCCCCCCCCCCACTTCATGTGAACAAAAGCTGTTTGAAAAAGCTGTATCTATTCATTACACTCCCATTTAAGAATATAGTTGGAACATGAATGGATTGAGTAGGTGCAGGAATGTGCACATAGATGACCACTGGCTATAGCCGTTGTCCGTATTGAAGAGATTAAGTTCAGGACCCATTATAGCTGGAATAGCCTGTGCAGTACAAACCTGAATTCTGGTTGGTGATTCAATATCCATGGTCCCTAAGGCATCAACCAGACTCTCGTTCAGCTTGAGCCTAGCAAAGTCTGAGGGTGCGTCTGAATCATCCTCTTTTTCTTGTAAGGAAGGGTTCTGGTAAAAGATAAAAAATTTTGTCAAATTAAATTTGCTTCAAAGAATATGGCAGGAGGCAGTACGAAAATTAACATGTTTAGCATGTATATATTACCTGCGTTTTGTTTCTACATCCCTTAAAAAAAAAGGGAAAAAAAGCATAGCAAGGGGAAAGGAAGACACTAAACAAATTTGTTTAGTTGGGTAAACTTTGGGTAAAATAACCCAAAAGAAATGTAGCATCATGTTTCCGCCGAGTTCCCCGTCCCCCCCCCCCCCCCCCCCCCGAGTATTCCAAATCAAATGAAAACATGCATAAGCTGGGGTTTTACCCTTACCGACGCATTTTATAAACACAGTATAATCAGTGTTAGTAAAGCAAATATACAGTGTTTATAAAATACGTTGGTGAAGGGCAAAACCCATACAAATATACTGAATTAAAAACACGCAATAGATCACCTACAACGTGTTTCCTTTTCTTTTGCATTTTATGGATTATTTTGAAGAGGAAAAAACAGGGTAGCTGGCGGGGATGCTAAAGCTTTTTTCTTTCATTTGCTGTCACGTATCGGTATCATCATGTCTGATGAGGTTCCAAGAAAAGTCTGCAATCTGACTCAATCTACAAATTACATCAGATTGGCAGTGACTATAAACAGGGAAGAAGAAATAGACTATTCCATCCTCCATATATTAATTTGCTTCTACATATATTTTAAAACAATTTACACTTTGTATGACCACAACTGTCATATAAGATCAAGTTAAAAAAATACATGTTTAACGTCCGGGTTTTTGTTTTTTTTAAAGAAGGGGCTTTTTAATTTTTTTTTATTTTCAAGATGGCCGTCATTCTTTTTTAAACTGTTCACAAATGAAAGAAAGATACATGCTGTACAAGAGCATTGAACATGTGTACAGTGGTTTTAGAAGTTCTGCCTTGCACCACTCACCCCTCGAAAAGCTAAGATGGTAAAATGATCACCGCACGAACGCTTGTGTTTCCACCCATCACTTGCAAGTTTTGGAGGTTTGAATTTGTCGTATGCCTGGTTCTGGTAATAATTAAACTCCTTCCTCTTTGCTGAGATCATTTCTCTTCCAGGGCGAGCGTTGAAGACACGGCCTCGCCACTTGATTGGTCCTCTGCTTTTCTGAAGTTTCTCGATTCTGTCCCTGATTCGCATGGGGACTTGGATAACATTTGGTTGCTTAACTGCTGAGCTTTGTAACTGTCACAGGGGAAAGAAATTTATAGAATGCAATTTAAAATACAACTAGTCCATGAAAGGCATGATCTTATTCTATTGGTTAGTGGTGTTAACCCCTTGCGTACGGATGACACCATATGGCGTAAACAAAAAAAGTGCCACCAGGCTGGATGACACCATTTGCCGCTGTTTGTGCAGTTTCAATCCATTGTTGGATTATTGTTTATGTTACGCTTGACTGCACAAACACATTGTAGCGGTTCGCTTTGCTGCCAGAACCGCCGCGACACCCCGACGTCTCTTGTAAAAAAAACGTACATAAGGGGTTAAAGTAAAATCTTTTCCATTTTTGAAATAAGGAAAACAAGCAGAAACACCCAGAGTTATCAGTGCACAAGACTGCGTACACATTTTCATTTCACCGTCATACTAGTTAGAAGGAAAAAAAATCCTGCAGGATTTAATCACATTGAAAAAAGTCACACCTCCCCAATAGACCTTAGGCCCCCAAAAAAATGTTTTTGTTGCCCTCGGATCGACCGACCATAAAAATTAACAGAATCTGGGTCGGTGTTTTTTTTTATATTTTTTTTTTAACCCTAACAGTCCTGAATCCTCCAATTTTAATATGATTTTCCACACACCCTAGGGAGTTAGGGTTATATCAATAAAAACACAACTCAGCCTCTCTGTCTCAAAAAGTGTTTGTATTTGCTGTACCTTGTTTACTTTATGCATATTTTCATGTAAAAAATGAAACCAGGGGGTTCGTCCAACGTTTAGGCCTAAACACGCCCGGGTGAGTGTGAAGATGACTTCGATCAGTCGCGCTCGTCAAAGCTCCATTCGGGCTGAAGAGTAGCCTATAGCTAAAAACTAGCTATGTTAGAGGTACCGCGATATTGACATTTCCTATTCTAATGACACACAAAAATGAAGTTTTTTTTTCAAATGTATGTTGCTCTTTACCTGCAAGCCATCTCACTTTCAAATCACTCCTACATGTCGATAAATCTCTCTTCTTTTATAGGAGCAATACCCACATCTAGAACGTTCATCAACAGAGGGCGCAATTTACAGTTGGTGCACGACCACGGCGCACGCGCCGCGCGGTGACCGCCTGTAAATTGCGACCTCTGTTGTTGATAAACGTTCAAGACGTGCGGACAAGGTATACTCCTCGTGTTTGTGAAGGCAGTGTCGCATGGAAACGATTTTGCGCCACAAATATCTCCCGTTCTTGACATTCTTGGAGGAATATTTCTATCCTACCAGGGAGATGGGCTGTTAAACTGTGGACGGAGATGATGCCAAGAATATTTATGTAGGTAAAGTGTGATTTTTGAACCTCGGTTTCTAGCATAGGACTGTTTTGCAGTCTTGTGCACTAGGACGCCATATCATGGCGTCCTTCAAGGGCTATTAGAGATGTATAAATATATTGTAGCGGAAGAATTAAATCGAATTGGCAAAAACTTTGTCGTATCTCATTTCATCGGTTGATATGAAGTCAAAAGTTAGAATACTTCCAATTGGTTTGCTTCTCTGTGATTCTAGAAGTCGGTGGCATGGCGAAGCTGGAAAAAAAAATTTTCCCGACCGACCGACCCTCTTTTCCAATTTTACCTGTCCGAGGGCAACACAACAATATTATTATTATTATTTTTTTTTTTTTTTTGGGGGGGGGCCTTATCATACCGCCCAGCTGAGTCTGCACAATGGTCACAAGGGATTGTTGGAAGGAAAAAGGAGCAATTGTGCAGACTCAGCCAGGCGGTATTTACGATAAGGTCTAACGTTAATGACCGAGTATGATACAGTTTCAGTCCGGGTGACCACTTACCAGACGCATATGAGCTACACTGCCTACAGCAATCCTCAGCACACCCGGAATCAGGAGTTGGCCTGCTTGTTGCATTTTAAGACAACTTGCTGTCAAATGATTATCGTGACTTTATTATAACGTTTTGCGAAGAAAATTTGGCTGCAGTCAGAACAGGGTCATGCTAATTAGCGTCAACAAGCGTCAACAAGCGTCAACAAAGCGTCAACAATTTATAAAAGCACTGTTAAGCTTAAACATGTTATTCACAATATTTAGTGGGCTCCTTTGATTATTTAAAAGTATCATTAGTATTTAAAAGTATCTTAAAATGTGTGATTTTTAAGCGAAAAAGTACGACATCAACGGTGCTTTTTCCCGGCAGCCATCTTGTTTTTCTGGGACATGGTGCAATCGCGCATGCGCAAAAGAGAAAACAAAGATGGCGGCGCCCATTCATCGTAATTTTGTCGTCATAAAATTTCGTTTTTATGTGGAATTGTGAACGGGAATTCGCCCAATTTCTTACATAATACGAGATGCGAGAGTTTGTTGAATACAAGTATAGCTTTTGTGAAGCTTAAATTTGCATTTTGAGCTTGTTGACGCTTTGTTGACGCTGATCGGGTTTGTTGACGCTTGTTGACGCTTGTTGACGCTAAATAGCATGACCGGTCAGAACATGGAGGAAGCGGTCATGCTATTTAGCGTCAACAAAGCAGGTGCACTTTCCAACTTCCAGGAAGGAATTGTCAGAATGACACTTCACTGTTTCCTTGCTCTATAAACGTTATGCCATAGGCTATAGTTTAGTACTACTCCTTACTATACTAGTACTACTAATGGAGGTAGGAAACTGTTGTGTACTGTACTGTAGGCCTATGCTATGGCTATGCAATGAATGATATGAAACGAGAGCCGCATGTGACATCACCGCGTGAACATGTGAATGCGCCACCGTCGAAGACGACAACGAAATTACGATCAACGAGAAACAACAAATTTATAGGCCTACGATGCTTTGTAAGCAGTGATTTTCGTCGGCAGATCGACCAAGTACGATCGTGATCATGCACATGTATGTATAAATAAATTAAACACGTCCAATGGAGGCCGCCATTTTGATTTTGTCCTCGTTCAATAATATTTTAGGGGCAATTCAAAATTTTCAATGTTAAAAAATTCCTCTCTTTTTTTGTATTTGTTTGACCCAATTTTTTTCTTTCTTAAAATATTGTTTTTCTATTCAATTAAACAAATAATAAAATGCCCAGTTTCATGACGGTGATGCAGCTAACTGTGGGTCTCCCCTATAGTTTATTAACACGTGCCCCCATATTCAGCTTCTGACCTACCGCTGGCGATACTGATTTTTTTCGTAGTCGATATTTTTTCCCGCTGTATCGCCGATATGGCGATAAAATCGTCTACAAATTACGGCATGATAAAAATGTGAAACGCGTAGGCCTAAACAACTTTCAAAAACTTAACACCGCTAAAAACTCTTTGTCACAATATCACCAATCAGATGAATGGTCCACCTTCCTCCTAGTCCTAGCCTTTTCATCAAGGCGCGCGTGGCACCCCGGATGCTGATAACACGAAAAAAAGACCAGTGCGAGTGGCGAACTAAAGGCTACCTTCCTCCATGACTAGACTATACCCATGCGCGTGGCGGCCAGTGTTGTTGCAGCCAACAAATTTTCTTTTCTCAATTGATCATAAGTCAATTTTTTCAACAACTTCCGGAATTCCTAAAGTTGAAGCCACACAATACCCCTTTTGAAGTTGACATTCGTGTAAAAATCATGCACACGTACATGTATCGTTTTCCCAGGGCTTCGCAACGCGCAAGCAACGTGTATGCTAATTAGCACGGTTCCCGTCTCTGCTGCGGTATTTAATTGATAGCAGCAGAGACGGGACCCACCCACCCACATTTTCGAAAAGAAATCGAAATTTTAAAACATTGAAATTTGTTAATGGCCATGCTTGAAGCCAGTTCGGGTAAATTCTCCCTATAACCATACACGTTGTATGGCAAATAGCTGGTACTCAAATGCTATGCGCGTCGATCGTATGAATGAAAACCAGTTCATTGCTAGTCGTGGCTTCGAGTCGCACACATGCTTAATTTCCCCTGTAAACTCCGCCCAAAAGGGAGGGCTTTATGAGCTATATTATGACATGCATAATGTATTCTTCTAGCCTTTATTCACGAAAAAAGACCAGCTTCGCCACCACTCGCACTGGTCTATTTTTTCGTGTTACCAGCATCCGGGGTGCCACGCGCGCCTTGACTAAAGGCTATAGTGTCCTTCATACACATGAAGCTTTTCAATACACGGTTGGTTATCCAGTACTCATCAACCACGCTCAAGTAAGGGCGCACTATACCTCCTTTAACTGCAAAATAGCATTGAAACTTCAATTTGTGAGTTGTTTACTGTTTTTGCGCGGGTGATCAGTGCGGATTTGTTTCTCTAATTGTTTTTATCATTGCACCCTTTTCATTTGGTTCTATGGAATATCAAATTATTTAAAAATTTCTCGTCAAATCAATAAAAAAGAAACAAATGCTAGAAGGGGCGAGAGCCGGATCTCGTTTATTTACTTTACTTTATTTCCATCCTCAGTTAACTGTACAAATACAGTATTTGGCCACTTTAGTATACAAAAACATGTCAAAATTCGTTGATTTAAGAAATATAAAGCAGGGATGGAAAGGACCCGAAAGAAGCAGCTTGCCGAGTGCGAGTTCCTTTTATAAGAATTTAAGGAAAGGATAAATGAATACATTATGCAAGACTAGAAAGACATAAAACGACAAAGTGGTGAACTGGGGGTGAAATGAAATAAAAATTAATGTACATTAACATAAAGCGTGGTTCTTAACAGAAATTACAATTCATAACAATCGATTGATAAATGCATGATCTACAACAACGAATTGATTATACCCTAAATAAATCATCAAGATATATTCCATCTGAAAGCTACCGTAGTTACGAGTAAATTAATGAACAAGCATTGTACTTGTTGGGAAAGAAAAGTTTAAATTTAGTTTTAAAAATAGAGAAAGATGCTAAACCTTCTAAGGATTATCCAATGAATTTTGATCCTTCATATTTAATACTTTTTGTGCAAGATAAATCCGGATAATTGGTGCTAAGTGAAATTGAGCTGATTGGCGAGTTAAATGTGCATGAAAAACATTCATATGGAAAACACTGAGATAAGGCAGGTTGGCAACTCTTTTGTTTGGAACATAAAATGTCCAAGCTCAAGTGTCCCATGAAAAAGAGAACAAGCGTGTGCGAGAACAAAATGTGTAATACGTAAACATTTTCCCAAAGAAATAGAGGTCGATTTAGGAAACTGTGCCGAATTTTCCCAAACTAGAATTCCGTAATTTATGTATGATAAAGTTTTTGTATAGGTCAGTAAAATGTGTTTAGGAATATATAAAACTTTACCCTATTAATAGTGGCTATATTTTAAGACAAACATGAAAAAAATAATCTAATCTGTTGCCGTAACTTACTTTTTATCAATAAAAATGCCGATTGGTAAAGAAGTTAGAGAATTACCAGCATGCAGGTAGTCGTTATGATATTTAGAGAAAGTTTGTTTGATTTAATCCAATCAGAGATTGGATTAAATAAAGATCTGTGTTAACAGTGTCAAACAAGACTGTACAATACAATATGGCTGTACAATAATTTAGAATCGTCTGCAAATAAATACAGGTTAAACGTTTCATGCTTTTTTGTAAAGTCGAAAAGAGCAAAGGTCAAAGAATGGGGAAATGCTTGTCTACCAGCCGATTCGGCAGATATGTCTATACGTCTCTCGGCCTCAACTAGATCCGCAAGCAAGTGTATGATGTTGCTATCTGCTCTTGGTGTAACAGACGTCCAGCTGTTGTCTTCCTCGTGTTACGGTCTGAAAATCTCCAGACTATCCGCAAATATAAATTACTAGAAAAAGCCTGAATTTTCTCAGATGCAACAAAGAAATCAAACAAGATCACACTGATATAAAGAACAAAGAAATAATGTGATTTAATAATGAGAAGATTCGAGAATCAATAGGGTTTAACAAGTGTAGAATTAAGAAAAGATCTTATACAATATATAATCTAAAATATCTTACGGGCGAGGACTTATATAGGTGAGGGCTCAGACGGACGACTTGGGCAGCTTTGCAATGGGCGAGGACTTAATTTGGGCAAGGACTTGGAGGACTTGGAGGACTTGGGCACTCAGCAACGGATGAGGACGATTCCAATAATGCGAGCGAATACAGTTCTTTGACGAGCTGGAACACGGGGCGAATTCACCTCTGAAAAAGCCGAAGAGAGACGAAAACAGCGGGGGACGACACAAACTGGCTCCCGTCGCGACAATGGGTAGTCTTGGTTCCAAGACGTTACTGTCTGATACTTGTCATCAACAGAGGGCGCAATTTACAGGCTGTGGGCGCGCGGCGAGCGCGCGATCAATCACGGAGTTACAGTAACGTCTTGGATATTCTTACTTTTGAGGGCGGGACCCGACTATGGAAATCGTGGCTAAACATGCATCATTCATATCACGTGACTGGTCTGACCTCCATGGTTAAGTTTGACCGATTGCCCCAATTATGCAAAATGCGCCTGCGGTCGACGCGACGTGTAATATAATTATAATACCGTTTGAAATGTGGACGTACTACTGTGTACAAAAGCCACTTGTACATACAATGTACATGTACATGTACCATTGTACATGTATATGTACAATGTACATATCCACATATGAACACTGTGGATACATGTATATTGTACGTATACGTACTTGAACTTCAAGTTTGAATAACTTGGAATTTCTAATCTTTCTTGCTACGTCCCAGAATGAGATAATGACAATTTACCTGCAGGTGTGCACTTTAATCTGGGATGTTAATTAGCCAATGTGAATGAATAAATGCAGAATAGTCAAATTTTAAAATTATTTTTTATCAAAGATTTATTTTTGCCAGTCTTGTTTAATTACATGTACAAACATGTGGTGCCTTTTTTTGCAGCCAGCCATGGCCAGGCCCAGTATTGTATTGGATATTTCAGTCCAGTTAGTTGCATGCACAATAAATTTACAGGACGGTCTTTGGTCAACTTTTGACTAAAAAACGTTTTTACTCACTTTGTCTTCAAGGTGGAGCTTAAATTCATCATTGTCTTAATTACTTATATTTCTCCCAATAAAAAAATCCTCCACTAAATGCATTACATTCCTAAATGTAATCCATGTATACTAATATTTAAAAAAGTGAACATGAAGAAGAGAAGTCTGAAATAGCAAGCCCAGCAAACCACTTAAATGCAGTGGATTTAAAATCAAAGTAGATGGTTAACTTAATTTGAGGTAAACATAATTTTTCACTGGATAAAATGTATTTCTGTACAGATTTTAAACCATTATTGTAAAGTTACATTTATGTTAACATATACTTTACCATTGAAGGTTAGAACTGCCACAGAGTTCATCAGAAATATGAAACACACCATTTGTTACATCTCTTTTTTCATGTATTTTCAATTTCCATCCTAAAAAAATTGAATTGGCAGATGTACCGGTCATTTACTACTCGGTGTAAAAAATCGATTTACTTATACAAACTGGCTGGGTTTTTTAAGTTTATCACCTCACATGTTTATACACCAGTGTTCTAGCTCATACAAAGTACATGCACAATATATAATGTACATGTCATCGGGTAATACCTTCTCATAAATTGTTACCTTCACTCAAGCGCGCCTCCATGATTTGACTATGACATGTGTGGAGACCGGGAAAGGGGGGGGGGGGGGGGGGGGGGTTATCATGACATTTCCAAAACCAACCATATGGAAATTTCGAAGGGGGGGGGGGGGATTGGACACTACGCTGTTTATTACACATGTACTAATTATGGTCCATACACAAACCCAAATTTAACCCTCTTTCCGACAATTCTACTGTAATTTCCATGTGAAATTTATAATTACCTCCTGGTCTATTTTAATGTTTTTCTTCTGTCTGGTTTTATTGTCTAGGGGTAATCTTGTCATAAAGTGTGTGTGGGTGGAGATATATTCCCCATCCCCACAACCCCGAAATCTATGTTTTTGCCTTCACTTATCAACACTTCTTCTTGTCGACAATTTTTTGGGGATTATATTTAACTATAAAAGTTGGGCTATTATGTACGCTGTATGTATCACCATTTGTTAATCCCTTCTGATATGTTTTCCTTTGTATAAAAATTGTTGTTTAAAAAAAGAAATTGAAACTGATCAATTATGACTGTAATGAAATCAATTGTGATGTAGTTCTTTTAACCAATATATGTACACCGACTACTGCATGTATTTTTTATATACATGTGGAATAGTAAGCACGTAAACACACTGGCTGTCATCAAAGGTTCTAAATTTACATTCGGTAGTATTAAAATATACCTCACATGTTCACTCATCATCCGCACAAATATTTCGTATAGGCCTACACTTATTTGATGTCTAAATAAACTTCAGCTGCACTACAGAAATCAGCTGCACTACAGATACTTCGCGGAATTTAACGACACGTACATGTACGTCGTGCCTATACTACACGTCAACTTAAAAAATATTTCCCACAGACTAGACATGCAGACTGGGTCACGCGGATCGCGCAATCCTTCATTATCCAAAACAATACAACGGTCGACGGTCGGGCCCGGCCGGGCGCGGTGAACTTCAAATTTCCAGACAACACAACACACATACACAAAAAACCGCACCCAGGGTGATGACCGCACCGCGTCCTATTTAATCGTGCATGCTCGCCAAGTTATGAATAATTCATTTGTCAAGGTCAAACTCAATCGCTGATTGGCTCCCCCGGAAAGTCGGGGGAGAATGTCGAAAAAGTAAAGAAAAAGTTTTGACCCGCGGACAGGAATATCCAAGAATAAAACATTGTCGTATAATACAGTGACGTCATATGTTTCTACACGTATACGTCAATACTCACGCGATACGTGAATCGATTTCTGAATCGAGTCAAAGTGGCTCAGAAAAAAAAGGCTTCAGAATCATGAAACTTGTTACATTAGTTTTGGGGAGGCATAAACTATCAGATAAGTAAAAAATGTCAAAACAAATTTTGGCGTTTTTGGTCTTTAATATACATATATTTTGAAGGTCTGCTTTTTCGTAATGAGCAAATA
This sequence comes from Hippasteria phrygiana, assembly GCA_037893225.1. Taxonomy (NCBI): domain Eukaryota; kingdom Metazoa; phylum Echinodermata; class Asteroidea; order Valvatida; family Goniasteridae; genus Hippasteria; species Hippasteria phrygiana. The sequence goes on along the minus strand of JAZGUH010000395.1, from coordinate 170,900 downwards.
AGGCATCGAAAGGACATCATCTAAAGTAATATGAAAAAGTAATGTCCTTACACAAGAAAAATAACGAGTATCTTTAGCTTAGCACCTACGCTACCTGCTAATTCACTAGTCAAACGCAATGCTTACATTTTAACAAGCTAAAAACGACTGCTATGATACTGCATACTAACTGCCTGTACGCTGCATACCATGTACACAACCGTGAGGTATGTAGAATTGAGCTTCATATGTCCGTCCCTCCCCTGTATATATCTCCCATGCCCAGTTCGGTATCTCAAAGGTCAAAGGTTATTCGGGATAAATTGCTGACGTAAGGTCACGCCATATAACGCGAATGCCCATAGAGTACCGAAGTCTGACGTCAGTTGCCGCGGCAATGGTTCCAAACACATGCAGTTTAGAATGTATTCTGGTTCCAAACATTGCATTGATTGACGTCATCACTTCGGTACTCTATATTCTGATTGAATTTAACACGTGCGCGTTGTGCGACCTAATTTGCGTTCACACGCGTGCGTTAAATAGGTCACGCGGGTCATTCGGGATAAAATGTCATTATGCACATGCACAGTTGAAATACAGAACTGATCGCGATCCGGGTTCGTGTGAAACAAACAGGCCCTAAACCGACTGCTTTTGACCCCATGTGGGACCCGTTATCGAGAAACGATTGTTGCAATTAAAGGGCATTTATCAAACTCTGGCTTGGGCTTGGGCTTCGGCTTCGTCTCCGCATGGTCTCCGGCTTCGTTTCCAACTAATCCCCAGTCCCATTGCCAATCTGAAGCCTTGAATGCGTAAATAAATAAACAGGATCTGGCTCTGGGTTAAAACAGAAGACTTTAATGTACATGTAGCAAAAACAGTGTCCCGGATCTTGCCAAATATGGGGACATACAAATTACGCGAAGCCCAAGCAAAAGCCGAAGCCAGGGTTTGGAAAAGGTGTACCAAATTTCAATGTATACCAAAAGAGAGAGAGAGACTGGAGAGAGCGCACATGTTAATGTTTCTCCTCTACCCTTTGCTCCTTAAATCAACAAAAGCCCGATCCTCTAGGGTAAAATTTCTCAATACCGACAGCAAATAAAGTTTGACCTTTGATTTTTACAAGGTATAGAAATGGATATTCATCTGAATCACGAAGTTTTGCTTGCCGACCTGGGGCTAATTTCATGGAGAATCTAAGGCACACAAATTTGTTTCGCATGAAGAGTTTTCCTCGGTAAAACATGATTACCAACCAAATTTCCATCTGATATAAATAATTGTTTGTGACTGGTATTTCAGCTATTGTTTGCGTAGCATGAAGATCACATGGAGTTTTGGCCGGTAACCTGTTTGATTAAGCAAGAACTTGGGCGCTTAGCACATTTTTGTACTTAGCAGCTCCGTGAAATTGGCCCCAGGCACCGAACGTCAAACCATAATCAGCTGACTCTCTGGTAGGGGGGGGGGGGGGAGCCAGTGGAAAAGGCCTACACGAATTTTGTAAAATCGTCCCAGGCTGAAACCACCCTACAGACTAGACTAGCCACTTGTACAAGGCTAGTTATCGATAAAAGGAAAAATATCTGACCTATAGTCAAATTTTATTTGACCAAATAGTTATCGGCATAGGGAAGATAAAATCTCTATGCTATCTCTTTATTAAATTGTCTAATAAGTTACATATCCACCAAGTCCTTGTATTCAAACAACGCATGGTACACAATGCAACTCAAAAGAGGTCTTTTCAACTTTGGTGGGATGATTTTCACGTGATATGACCGTTTTTGTGCGGTGTCACTAAAGGACTTCCAAGGCTGAAGCATAGGCCAGCGCTTCGAGTTGTGGCTTTACCTAATACGAAACTGGAAAAACCATTAAATTTGCACAATTATGGTGAACTTTTGTCTAAAGGCTATTTTTATGCTGTCAGTTGTCATTCATTGTGGATCGGCTCTGAATGGTAAGTGGTTTGATAATAATTATATGGATATTAATGAAGTTCTGTATACACGCAGAAGAGGTTTTTTTGCGTACAGTTTTTGTAAACAAATGATCTTCCCTTTCAGACGTAGTATCATTTAGCAATGTAAGCTCAGTATTAATCGCATGTCAGTGGCGTATCTAGCGCCGGGGAGGAGGAGGGGGGGGGGGGGGGGGGGGTGGGTTGGCGGCCCAGGCTGGTGACACTTTGCCAATTCTTTAACTGATAGGTTTATGTAAACAATGGCAGAATTTATAGTTGTCTAAACCAGGCGCGGATTCAGGAATTTTGTAGACGGGGGGGGGGGGGGGGGGGGGGGGGGGGCACACCCAAAACGGACAAGTGCGAGCGCGAAGCCGTTAGGGCGTGGAGTCCGGGGCCCGATTAAGGGCCCCGGAAAATTTTGGATTCTATATGCTCCGTGGTGCAATCTGAGGCGATTCCTGGCCACTTTCACCTGACTTTTTTTAACAAAAGTTGTGACGGTTTTATGGAGAATATATATAGGCCTATCATGATTTTAGCCATTATTTTAGCCATGTCATGACTACAAAAATATAGACGGGGGCAAACAAAAACGGATAAATGCGAGCGCGAAGCCCTTACGGCGTGGGGAAATTTTGTGTGGATGCCCCAGTGGTGCAATTTGAGGCGATTCCTGGCCACTTTCACCTGGCCACTTTCAACTGACATTTTTAAACAAATGTTGTTAAGATTTTATGGAGAATATATACATGTAAAATATGATTTTTGCCATTATTTTCTAGTGATTTTTTTAGCCATGTCATGACTACAAATATCTAGACGGGGGCACACCCAAAACGGATAAATGCGAGCGCGAAGCCCTTGCGGCGTGAGGTCCGGGGCCTGCTTAAGGGCCTCGGAAAATTTTTGATTCTGGATTATCTTGTTAAGATTACATGTATATGGAGAATATATATATCATTATTTTAGCCAATTTGTTTTTGAATTTGTTTAGCCATGTCATGCATGACTACAAAAATCTAAATCTAAGTTTCTCCCTCCCCCATTTTTGGCGTCTAATCTGCAGTTTTTCCCCTTCATTTTTAATTTATCCGGAATTTTTCTTGGTTTTTAATTCAGTTCAGTTGAAGTTTTCAAGAAAAGGGCTTGATTTCAGACTGTTCCTTACCCTGTGTTAAAACCATCGGCAGATCGGCTGCAAGACATAAATAGAGGATTTAGGCACATTTAGTATGTCATTCAGTCAAGTGATCCATTGTTTCCTGCTGGTTGGGGCCATTTAACCTGTAATAAACTCCCCAAGGGGATTATATGTTGAGACGCACCACGTTTACGCTAGATCCGACAAAGGGATTAAAAGGGGATAGAACCCGGCATTGAAGGGGGATCGATGGACAGAGTTGAAATCCCAGGGCTCCGGGAAATACTCCAGTTTTCTCTTAAAAGAGGGTTTCAGTTCCATGGCATGATTGATAACCTTTTTTTTTTTTTCAGTAGTTTTATGCCAAAACACACAGCAGATGTATAATATCGGCGCCGGTATTTTTTTAAGGAGGTTGCCCTCCTCCTCCTCTCCTTTTCTCTCACCTCCCCCTCATTTTTTCCCTCTTCTTTTTTTTTTTTTGTGTGACTCAATTTACCGGGGGGCACGTGCCCCCGCGCCCCCCCCCCCCCCCCCCTGGATCCGCGCCTGGTCTAAACCATCCTTTCAATTTCTTATATATTGACAGAATATGATAGATGCCCTGAAACTATTGAACGACCCACCGTTTGGATTGGTAAGTATGAACTCTTAAAAATGACAATATTTTTTCTGACGGAAATTCATTTTTTGAGGTGTTTTTTTAGTGATTTCCGAACAAAAATCTTGATCACCTCCTCCACACAAACACACACAGTCGTGTCTATACTTATGAGGACCTGCTATTGTTCCCTTCTTTTGTTCCCATTGTTTATACTTAACTTTTTCTCAACAGGTCCCATAAGGTTTGTACATGAACACTACCGAGGACTTGGGCTCAGGTCCTCAGTTCTATTGTTATTACTAGTCCCATACAGGTATGGTTGTCCTACTGTTTATACTTTAACTTGTTGGGAAGGACCCACATTGGTTTTGTACATGGTTTCCGACCGCGGACCTTTACCCAACCGTGCACCCTATTGCCCTCTAATGTTGAAGATCTACGGTTTGAATATACATAAAACACACTCACACAAGTGTGTAAACACCGGCAATCGCGGACCTCCTATTGTCCCTCTTTTGTTTATACTCTAACTTTTTCGGAAGGCCTCTAATTGGTTTTGTACACGATTTTCAATCGTGGACCTTGACACAATTGCGGACCCTATTGTCCTCTTTGTTAAAGGTCCACGGTCTGAATAGCTATACAAACGCACCCACACACACAAGTCGCTGTGCGGAAATTCCTTCGTTCTCCTATGTTTACATTTACAAAACGCACTGAACACTTTTTGGATACAAAATTACAAATGTGATGTCATTGACTAGTCTTCTTTATTTTTCTAGAGACACCCCTACAACATAAATGCCTCTAAGACCACTTTTCAAAGTGCAAAACGTGTGGGCATGGCTAGTCCACACAACGTCTTGAGATCCTACATTGTGTGGTTGTCAATAAAATTCGTTTTTACCCCACTTTTACTCAAATAATTCCAAGACAAAATTCCAGCGTTAATATTTCTTGGGGTGGTTACCGTACACTTAGCGAGAGAACTCGGGGCAACCCAGTGTAAATTGCCCATAGGCGGGCCGCGCGAGGTCTCCGGAAGCCCACCTTTTAAAATTTACCTCCAGGCTCTACATGGAGCCAAACATCTCATAAAGGGAAACCAACAAAGCAATATTAATAATCATTATACAGTATAAACGTTTCAAAACATATCCCGAAATACGTTTATCTGCCTTGTTTTTATTACTCAGGAACTATTAGGCCTGTAGGCTTACAGGTACTTCCCCTTAATCCTAACCCTGTTCCTCACACATTTAAAATAAAAATAAAAATTCTGAAATTGGGACAGATTCGATCGATCGATCGATCAATTGCTTGGTGCACACAAGTTAAGGATGTAAAGTAAGCAACAGACAGATTTTGGGGGTAAACTTTTCAGCAGTTTTTGTGTGCACAGTGTAAACACAATGCATGAAAATTGTGTTCTTATTCTTGCTGCAGTACCGGTAGCCTATGGGAAAATTGGGATTCTTTCTATGGGGCTCTGGTACTGGTAGGAGCCCCATATAGTTCTCAGGGTAACGTACGGACACGTACACCCGACGTGAGTACAGGAACTAGACTAGTGAGTGTTTGCGATTTACATGCAATAATGCAGCTACGTCACACCATGGAGGTATGGTCACACGTAGCAGAACAGAACTTGCGAAATAACCAAGACGGTCTCAGCGATTTGGCCGTGGCGTGTGTGTGTGTAGCGAGAACAGAACTTGCGAAATAACCAAGACGGTCTCAGCGATTTGGCCGTGGCGTGTGTGTGTGTAGCGAGAGGGCGCTGTCGGCCCCATAGACGGACAGCGCCTATGGAAATCAACGTCGGGATACCGTAATTTTGACGGCGCCCGACTAAGTATGAAACTATGGGCGGAAGTTGGTGAAAATTATACACGACTCTATGGAGAAATATCGGGAGGACTGATTCAAATCGGTAATTTCGGTTGAAAACGCATTGATGTTGACTGAAAACCCATCGAAGCGTTCACTATATACTGCTGCACAGTTATGTATTTGATTATTTTTTTCGAAAATAATGTTTTTCTTACAAAAAAATGGAACTAACGTGAGGCCTAAGCACACTTCCATTTTCGACTATGCCGACGTGCACACAATTGATAGAGGCCTAATTCGAGCGCAATTTGAGTCCCTCGCGCAGGACTCAAATTGCACTCGACAAGGCTAGGCCTATTTCACAATAAATAGGAGCTACTTTTTTTTTTTAAAGTAGGGGTCTCGGGGTATAGTGTTTTCTACAGATTCTGTCCACCATTATAGGCCTATTGAAATAAACCTTTTCGAATAATAACCAGAAAAATAAATTTTAAATGGCAATAAAAATAAAGGAAATAATTGGGGAATCCCTCTCACGGTACTACCAGTTACTGATGAATGAAAATTTCTGATATTAGAACAGCTAAATGTTGTCACATTATTAGCCAATCAGAAGAGCATTTTTGCAAGTATAACAACGAACATGGGACAGGTCGACCGCTGGGACAGGTCGACCGCTGGGACAGGTCGACCGCTGGGACAGGTCGACCGCTGGGACAGGTCGACCGCTGGGACAGGTCGACCGCTGGGACAGGTCGACCGCTGGGACAGGTCGACCGCTGGGACAGGTCGACCGCTGGGACAGGTCGACCGCTGGGACAGGTCGACCGCTGGGACAGGTCGACCGCTGGGACAGGTCGACCGCTGGGACAGGTCGACCGCTGGGACAGGTCGACCGCGTCTAGTTACTCGAAAAACTCATGATTCTGAAAATTTGTAAATAATTAACGGGTTTCAAATTTATTCCCCCAATTAACGTAATATAAACAAGGTTCCTTGGTCCCAAATATTGTAAATTCGGATTCCAACACAATCGGTAGGCTTATTAATTCATTCAAGGCTTAACCACAATTCACATTACCCGGCCCCCTGTGTATCCAAGCCCCATTCAAAACGACAGCGCTGTCCGGCCCACATCAACCCAATCACCCTGCCAAGTACCCCTTCCCCGCATATCCCAGCCCTGCACCACAAAACATAGACCGACGCCCAGCCCTTCCACAACCAAGGACCCCCCCCCCCCCCGACCGAGAAACCCCAGCAATGGATGACTGTCTTCCCATTTGACGCAGACGGTCGAGTTGTCCGAGCCCCGTAGGCCCCAAGACCACTAAAGTTGACTACCAAGTTTGCTACTTGTAAACCGGTATAATGTATTTACATGCATACACAAATGTTTCGCTTTCAAACTGAATTTAAATTTATTTGTAACAACTGAAATAAAAACAAAGCTACATTCATTGGATAATTTTTTTTATATTTCTTTTTAAAATATAAAACAGTGTAGAACTTTTCTGTACAATTAATAGCCTGTCATGAGGGATATAGTAAAAGAAAATAGGATTCAAAATAGAGATTGGTGTCTATAAAAACTATAAAAAAAATTTGATCTAGGTCTGTTGACTACTTAGAATTGCAGTTTCGTAACCATACATAAATGTGTTATTCATGCACATAGGCCAACAATCTGAAACACCTCTTACTCCCTAGGTGGTGCATGAATAATAAATTCTGTAACTCTCGCACGCATGTACATGTACACACATTTACCTTCCATACCTTGTGGACATTCCTTTGTTTTCATGTAGTTAAGAAAGAGAAAAAAGCCAATTTCACTCGCACTGTGAATGTTCTTTCAACCCAAATTTTTGATTGTGATTCCCTTAAATGTTCCCCTTCATTTTGCGACAGATAACCCTAACCCCAAAATGAGGGGAAACGTTATGCGGACATGGGCAAGTCCACATAACGTTTTCTTTTCCTTCCTGCTTCGTGTGGACACCTTTTGTTCACAGGTCCACACAGAGTATGCAAGGTAATTATAAGAGCATGTAATATAACATGTGTAACTACATGTAGGAAAGTTTTTACAGTTTCAATTCTTGTAATAGAATTCTCCTTAAAACCTTCGACAAGAATGAGTCTTATAGTCATGTCACTCAAAAACTGAAAAAATTCAAACAATTCTGGTACTAAATCTAAAATAAAGATACAACATTCAGAAGAAAAAAGATGGCTCAAGCCTGGTCTTTTGTGAAAGAAAAAGCTTAACACAAATAAACACGAGTGCCACAAAAGTGTCAAAAGCCCTTGAAGTTTTAGGTTTTATGGGGATTTTCTACAAACTTTCACTCTGAGTTTTTTAATCTTAGCTTGTAGGGTCTCACACTTATCTCTCCAATTGTTCACGTTCTTCTTCATTTGATGGAGTTCTGATGGCAATGTGTAGAAGCCATGATTATTCTGGAAAGTCACCTTTTGCTCTGCATATCCTGGTCTTCTGCAGGTTTATGAAGGGAACTGGCTCTCTTGCAAGTTTGAAAGTCAAACAGTGTAGGCACAGCATTTCACTTGAGGATTCTGGTTTTACCACCCATTTTAAAACACTCGGGCTCAAAATGCTTTGAGCAGAGGCTATCTTGAAGAGAAGGATTCATCCCAATGCATAACATACATCCACTGTCTGGTGAGGTCGAACACATGTACACGTAGTGGAATCTTGCTTCCTCTGAAAAAAAAGTGTTTATTAACATTTATTCATAAGCAAATTTGTTATCAAGTTGGGTCATAGGCACTGACAAAATTAAACTTCCAAAGGGAAAGATTTTACTTCAACACTAACCTTCCAAAATCAAACACCCCATTTGTGTTGAATTTTGTGTGATTGGGTACTGTAGAGCCTTGGCACCATCACTTTGCATGGGACTTGATGCCCTGATTTTGTCTAAGTACAAAGAATGTGCCATTGGTTTACTACACAGTGTTGGAGTTTGTGTGGTTAGGGAAGGATTCTAGTAAAAAGCCTTGGGCTGTTAGGGTTAATAACCCCCCCCCCCCCCCCCTCCACCAAAATTAGTCAGGAACAGCAAATCTTGGAAAATAACTATCCATCTGTGTTCAGAATTGTATAAACACTTGGCACAACCTTTACATTTTACAATTTAGAATTTTGTTGGGAAATTTGAGAAAGTGTCCATCGACACCCCACCCCCCCCCCCTCCGAACTCGTACAATTTTGTTGGAAGGCGAAACATTTTGGAAGTCAACTTGGGCAAATTTACATTTAACAAAATCAGAAACACCCCCCCCCCCCCCTGCAAACAATCAATTTTTTCAAACAGTTGGACATGCACGTGCATCAGTCTAGTCTTTGGCTTCGAACTGAAATCATGTGCCTTTTCAAATTTCACAATAGGTGCAAAATATTTTATAAAAAGTCTCATTTAAATATTAAATTGAGCCTTCAAACTTGGCTGTTGAAATACCGGGGACCTTATCTTTGCCACGTAAAAGAAATTGGAGAATTTGTTGGCTAAAAGTAAAAAGTAAAGTGTGAATAAGGTTGCCACGATTTTTTTTTGCATGTTTTTCAGCACAAGGTGACATGGTGCTTATCATGAATTACACAATTAGGCCTAAGCCTCAACCATGGAGGAAGGAAAAAGCAGAATAATGAGTACATAAAAAAATGATAAACTGGCGTGATACTTGTCAATGTTTGTCAGTCCTAAATTAGTATTTTTCCCCTGTTAGGCCTAAATATTGAATGAAATTCCCGTAAACTTCATGTCTAACCCTGATCATGTTTATTTTTCTCTCATAAAAGACATTAAAATGCTCCAAATTACCCTTTTCTGTGCCGTTGCTTTGAGGACTTCACAAACAGACCGCCGCGTACTGTGCGAAAATGTGTACGTAAATATGGATGTGGACCGATTTTGCCCATAGTTTTCAAAAATGGCGGCTTTCCTGAAATTACAGTATTGCGCCCCCAGTTGTCCGTCTATGCACCGCTATAAATTCTGATTGAATTTAACACGTGCGCGTTGTGCGACCACCTTTTGCGTTCACATGCGCGTTAGGTCACGCGGGTCATTCGGGATAAAATGTCATTGTGTACATAATGCGTAGTTGAAATACCGAACTGGCTCTGCTTATGGTAAGCGAGAAATCGCCGCTAACTATAGCAGGAAATAAAATTGTGTGCTCTGTGTTTATACGTTAGCATACCGTATATTTCACAGGTTTTAGCAGGGAATCTTAGCTTGAGCGCGCGTACGTCCCGTTTTGATTAAAGGATTTTGTGATAACGATGTTAAAGCAGAATTTCATAACATTACTGCAGTCATGTTATTACAGAATTCCCGTTAGCACAGATTTCGGCGTTTTGGGTTCCATGATTTTTATAGGGCCCAGGTTTAGTTTAAAGGGACACATTGCTTTGGATTTTGCGATTTGGGCTATAAAACTGAAATGGATATGGTTGGGAAGCTTTTTTAAAAGTAGAATATAAAGATTCACATAACTATCCATTCAAATTGCGTGGTTTTTGTTTAATTTCGTGACAAATAACGGTCCGCCATTTTGTAGAACCAAATTTTTGACTCCACAAAATGGCGGACCATGTTCACCAGTCGTATTTCCAGTCGCAGCTGGATGTTGATCCATTTTGATGTACTGTGGCACGCGGCGCGCAGCACTGGCGATATGTCGCGAGGTAGAGAATGGTATCTGGCGATCATCTGATAGGTTTACAAGGCCACTGGCTGCGGCGCCAGCCTAAAACTCTTACAGCGTATGTTGCGCATTATTTAGACGGTGGTATTTACTACTGGAAATAAGTCTATGTTTCGCGGGTTAGATGTCAGGGATCAGAGGCCAATTTTTTGTTTTGTAATCACTACTCACTAATTACAACACATTATACGTGTTTTTTTGCATGAACAACTCTTATAAAAGATAAGGAACATTTCCAAACAGCAAAATTTCATGACATTTGAAGGCAATGTGTCCCTTTAAGCACGATGTATTTGCATATCCATACACACTACACAGACTAACGAGGACATGCTTTTGCTTTTTAAAATGGCATAAAGTCCAGAAAGTCAAGGAGAAACTTCCCCCGCCCACCTGTCATTCCGAATACAAGACTGCCCGCAACGGCACAAATATTTGATTCATTCCTGATAACCAGACAATGCCCCCGATTGTGCGGCAAATTCCTCCTACTGCCATCACTTCGGACTGGAGTACGTCTGCAGTACCAACATCACCAAGGCGGGTCATCCATGCTTGGGCGGCGACCAAGTCATGTGCGTCCACCCAACAGCCCCGCCCCTGCCCACACCCCTTCCCGTCACCACCCTCAAGTTGTTGACCTATAATGTTTGGGAGCTGCAGTATTTTGTCGCCCTGAACGGTCAGCGAGAACGTACGTGCCGCATCCCCGCCAAGATCTTCGAGGTGCAGCCCGATGTGGACATCGTCGTCTTTGAAGAGGTTATTGATTATGTATCCATCGATTGTTTCCCCCACCCCCGACGTCGGAATGGCAGACTTTTGAGACGCTGGTGCCAGCTGACTTACCAGTCCTTTTCCATTCTTCTCACTAGTAGTGCGCATGCTCAAAACTAACAAAAAGGACCGGTATGTCTGCTGCCACTAGCGTCTCAAAAGTCTCCCATTGGTATACCTTTTTTGTGCTCAAGGGACAAGGGGTTGGTTATTTCCAAAATGACAATCCCCACATTGGGGGTGGGGGAGCGCGGGAAACAATTATATGTGCATTGATATTTTATTTCTCTCCACGTTTAAAACAATAGGACAACAGTACACAGATTTCACTAAAACTCACATTAAAATCAGAATAAAAGGAATTCGGAGAAGGCAAGACTACGGGAAGAAAAAAATCCTATCACCTCGGGGTGAAATCTGCCCATTTTTAAGTCACGAATGACTAAATGAATGAAATTAAAAAGTAAGAGAGAGAGGGGGTGGGGGGCACAGTAAAAAGTAATTGCAAAATTAAAACACCAAGAATGACAAACATCAAAATTTAAAACGAAAGTTTGTATGGGTAAACCCTACCTCTCTCAAGGACTGTCCACGCCGCCCTTTTAATCAAAGGGACTTTTGACAACTTTTAAAGGATGAGACTGATGTGGAAAAACTAAGCTATCTCAATGGGTAAGGATTTCCACAAAGTAGGTTACTTCATGGAGGAATAATGCATTGATACAGCTGACCAAACAGTTGCAGACAGTGTTCATTACTTTGTGTGGTTCAACATATACATGAAATAACAAACCTGTGAAAGTTTAAGCTCAATCTGTCATCTGAATCACGAGAAAATAGTGAAAAACGTTCCGTTTTGTGTACGTTTATTTTCCGTCAATTGTTTTCAGACAACTGTAACATTTTCAATGGATGGTCATGTGCATGCTTATTTTCTACTTTTGAAAGAACTTTCCAACCAAAGTAATTTGAAGACGAACGTTTTCTCAGTTGAGCGCCTCTAAGGCAATATGTGCCCACTTTTAGGTTGCTTGAAATAGTATCTATAATGGAATCACACTGAATCTTTTCAATATGATTAATATTGCATTTAAAGGTTTTTATGGGTGGCTGCATCGTCAACGTCAACAACTCCATAACCCTCCGGGACATCCTGAAAGAATATGGCTTCATCTACTGCACGCGGACGGTGGGAGATTACTTGGCCATCCTACCGCAGGCCAAAGTAAACGCGAAGCGTAACTCCACTGCGGAGAATGGCGGCGTGTTCATCGCCTCGCGCTGGCCAATCGTCGCCGAGGAACAGAAAGTGTTCTCCAATTACGACAACAACACATCCGACGCCCTCTCCGCTAAAGGTGCCATGTACGCGCGGATCCGAAAGACCGTGGACGGGGCAAGCAAAGATTTTCATATATTCGGCACCCACATGCAGTCCACTGAGAAAACGGAGTCTCCTCGAATCAGGGTCCTGCAAGCTGAGGAGATATTCGCCTTCATGGAAGGTTTGTCGATTCCGTCTAGGGAGCCTGTGATCTATATGGGAGATCTCAACGGGGACTTGATCAATAAAACAGAGAACGCTCTGGCCATCATCAGTGCCTTGGACGCCACCATGCCCGAGCTCACCGGCCCAATACGGGTCACCTATGACAGCCAGAACAACGACAATCTCGAACCGACCGGCAAGGCAGGCGAATACATCGACTACATCCTCGTGAGTAACGGGCATGAGCAGCCCACAAAAACCACTATGTGGGTGCTGCGCCCACGGAGCGACCAGGCCTTCGAGGTTTGCACAGATTATCAATTCTTGATGTTCTTCATGTACCCTCATTCGAAAAACTGCAGGACGACGAAGACGGTCGGTGACTTCTCAGATCACTACCCAGTCGTAGGTGTCTTTGAGTATCCAACAAGTGGGGGTAGTTCTCTGTGGGACACAAGTGCTTTTGTTGTTGCAGTCTCTTTTCTGACGATGATCAACTTGCAGCTCATTAAAGACCTCCCAAACACCACTGCTTTTAACACTATGTAACACTTGTTATGTCGCACTTGCTTTTAAGTTTTAACACTGTGCAACACTTGCTATGTCGCACTTGCTTTTAAGTTTTAACACTGTGCAACACTTGCTATGTCGCACTTGCTTTTAAGTTAACACTGTGCAACATTTGCTCTGTCGCACTTGCTTTTAACACTATGCCATACTTGTTATTTAGCACTTGCTTTTAACAATATGCAACATTTGCTATATGTCACTTGCTTTTAACACGATGTGACATTTGCTATATAGCACTTGCTTTTAACACTATGCAACATTCATTTTGTAGCACTTGCTTTTAACACTATGCAACATTTGCTATGTCACTTGCTTTTAACATGATGTGACATTTGCTATATAGCACTTTCTTTTAACACTATGCAACATTCATTATGTAGCACTTGTTTTTAACACTATGCAACATTTGCTATGTCACTTGCTTTTTACACGATGTGACATTTGCTATATAGCACTTGCTTTTAACACTATGCAACATTCATTATGTCGCACTTGCTTTGAACACTATGTAACACTTTGCTATGCGCAGTTGCTTTAACATAATAGGAATGGGCTAGATGTGGTTTTCTATTCAAAATGGACATGGATGTGAATTTGAATAAAAGACGTTCGAAAACACACCCCATTTTACCAAAGCCAAATCTCACGTCCCCAAAATCATATCATCCTCCATAATCACATCTTATTTAGATCAAGTCATCAAAATCCAAAATCACATCCTGTTTTCACACTTTTAAAATCACATCCAGGATTTGGTCACAAAATCCAAAATTACATCTTCAGAAGGTTATTCTGCCTGGACTTTAGTCCCCCATAAAAGAGAAACCCAACAGAAACCTACAAAAGATAATGGTATGATCGTTAAGACAATACAGTCAGATACACAGGACTCTGTATACATGTATTTGATTTCCGCTCGCAATGAAGAAACCTGTACAAATCAACAAAACGGCCGTGCATATTTTTACACAAATAATAAGGGCCGTCCACCAAAGTTCTTGTATATTTAATCTACATATTGTGCAGAATTATATATCAAATAATCATAAATTTGTAGAATAAAATACACTTCATTGAAGCACCACTGCACTTTCTGTTTCAGTCCATAAGTTGTAAGATTGTCTATATACATGTATATAAGTGCACTGTGTTATTTAGCTAAAGTCTCATGTTTAGACACATTTCAGAGCTGCTATGGACAAACAAAATTTCACCAAGAAATAAATTAGCTACCAGATGAAAGTAACTTGTAATTAATTTGAGTATTGGCTCACTTTGCTGAGCATTTCTAGGGAATCCCCCCAATTTAAGTTTTCATACAACACAATTAACCATGTCAACACATAGCGTGTGACTAGATCCTACAAAATGAGTCACAGACATTTGTTCACTTATTACTTTTTCATAAGCATTAGAAAGAGCATAACAGCTCTTCGTTTTGATAATAACCCTGTTTGACTTCCTGATGAATATGAGCATAATATGGGTGGACAAAATTGACATTCCAAGCCATGGGGGAAATCGGACATTTTAAAATCCGGTTGTCTTAATTTTATTCAAACTGAATAACGGTTATCTGATTTCACCGGAAGTTCCTTTCTAGCTCATAGTCATGCCATCAAAAAGTGACGAGTGAGGTGCATGAAAGGCCCTCCCAATGACTGGATATAGTTTGCAGGATTCAGTGACCACTGGGCCTTTACAAAAACACTCTAGAGCTGTCATGTTGAAAAAATGGAAGACCACTGGCGAGACCACTGGCGAGACCACTGGCGAGACCACTGGCGAGACCACTGGCGAGACCACTGGCGAGACCACTGGCGAGACCACTGGCGAGACCACTGGCGAGACCACTGGCGAGACCACTGGCGAGACCACTGGCGAGACCACTGGCGAGACCACTGGCGAGACCACTGGCGAGACCACTGGCGAGACCACTGGCGAGACCACTGGCGAGACCACTGGCGAGACCACTGGCGAGACCACTGGCGAGACCACTGGCGAGACCACTGGCGAGACCACTGGCGAGACCACTGGCGAGACCACTGGCGAGACCACTGGCGAGACCACTGGCGAGACCACTAGCGAGACCACTAGCGAGACCACTAGTGAGTGAATGCATTTGCAATCAGAGACCAGGGAGCAAACTAGAGCATGTAAATTTTAAGCTTTTATTTAATAACTTTAAAAACTGCCTTCGAGAGAAATATTGTCAAATACAAATGGCAAAAGGAATTTAATTTGGGTTTATTTTTTCTTTTCTGAAGTACTTTTCATTTACACATTTCCTGATTGGGGTAAAAGTTATTGACTAATTGATGCCACTGTATCAGTTCATCAAGAGCATACTGCAAAGTCTTTTAGATTCTAAAATCCATATTTGTGACCCGCTCTGGAAAAAGGTATATTATTTCGCAAAATATGAAAAATTTGTTTTATGTACGTTTGGAAAGCCCACAATATAAGCTTTCATTTGGTACATGATAGAGCTCCAAAGCCCTTTCCGTTCTGGAGATATCGCGTTTTTGCATATTAATTAGTTCTATGGAGTTCAAATTGCACAACAGAGAAATAATTTGTTGGGTCGCTCTTGCTGCCCTTCTTAAACAGAGAAAACAGGCTTTAAAATAGCTAGTTCTAACACAATGCAATGGAACAATGCACTCTAAAAAGATTATTTTTTCACTTTATTCACTAAAATCAACATTGTTGTGCACCAAACCTGAAACTTTAGATATTTAAGATGTCATTAAAGACAAAAAAAAACAATTAATTTAAACAAAAAATTTCACCCTCTCAACTTGAAAGGGTCATTACACGTAAATGCATAGCGCGACTTATATCACTTTTTCTGGAGCAGGTCACATTTTATCATGCCACAACAGGTGTTTATAGTAAGCAGTGTTCCCCTTGTCATATACATTTCTATGGGTCATTGGATTTTACATGCACCAGTATGCCCCAGAATATACAAAGATCAGCACACATTTTCAAAAGTCCCAGGATACACAAGAGACACCAAGTACCAAACAGTTCATTGTTGTTGGTTGAGCGCTTTTTCCTCTGTCCCACCCCCCCAACCTTGACGAGAAATTGTCGCCACTGGTAATACAGTATGAATATGCGATAACTTATGGCAGAAATTACACCACTGATGCAAATATATTTTTCAAGTCATAAAAATGCACATGTGCTTGCAGATACGACCTTGTGCAACTATATGGATTAGGCTTTGTTGCATCAGCGCAACAATATAGCTTCAGAATTCCACAGTAATCAGCCAGTTCGGTATCTTAAAGGTCAAAGGTTATTCGGGATAAAATTGCTGACAGAATATCACGCCATGTTACGCGAACGCGCATTCTGATTGAATTTAACACGTGCGCATTGTGCAACCACCTTTTGCATTCACACGGGTCATTCGGGATAAAATGTCATTGTGCACATGAGCAGATGAAATTAACATTCACGAAGAGAGAACCAGTCACCGTTGTCATGACGATCCAGTATCCGAGTCTGAGTCTGTTTTTCCCAGAATGCCCCAGGCCCTGTAGTCATTTGGCCGGGCATCTTTAATCTGCCCCATCTCTGCTGTTCGGTAGAAAACTGCAAAATATAGAAGTTAATTCCCTGAGTAAGAGACCCTGATAAAATCAACTAGAAAAAGGGCAGAGAATGCTTCAGGTTTGCCTTGAAATTTATACTAATATACAGAACTTTTTGGGAGGTAGAAATAAAGAAAGGACAGGGTTGAGATTTGAGGAAAATGAAAAATCCACGAAACATCTGTTGTATGGCGTTGCTGAAAAACCATGCTGAAAGAGAGGACTACATTATCTACCACAAGATACAGTTCAAAATTGCAAAATTTCATAAGAATTAAAAGGAGACCATTTTATGTTGCACAGGTCATTTTGGAATAATAAGAACAATTTCAGGACCAAAAAAATCCGAAGAAATCTTACCCCTCAAATGAAATATATTCTCCAACACTAGACAGATTTGCGTATTCGAGGTAGCTTTTCGCATCAGGATACAGTCCAGTCTCAAGAGCAAACTAAAGCAAATTCTAAAGTTTTGAGCCTCTTTTGAGGGTGTAACGATACAAATTTTTCAGGACACGATAGATGATATCACAATACTCGAGTCACACGACACAATCAATATTATGAATATGTACAGTATAAGAAAAAGACGTCAACATAGTTCCATTGAATGCTTTGAAAGTGAGAGAGAGAAGACTTTTTACAACCCATTTTTGATCTGGGGTCTAAATTGAGGGCGGAGTTGTGGTTATACCAAGTCACTCGCCGCAATCACCATACATGATCTCAGTGTTTTGTTTGTTCTAATTGGGTGGTGGGGGACAGACAGTAACCATGTTGCTTCGGTAAAAATCTGTTCTTTTGTTGTCCATTGTTTTTGTAGGTTTAATCAATTTTCAGTAATCTCAAGTATCTTGACACTCAATTTTGTATCACGATACCGTATTTTAATATCACAATTATTGATATATCAATGAATCATTACGGGCCTAGCCAGTAGCCTCTACCTTACCTTTCTTAACCCTAACCCTCCATGGTATTTTGGCTAGAAACCCTGCCAGACGCATCAGATTGCATACTTTGTCACATTGACTTGTGTGCAGAGTGCAGCAAGGTCAAGCTGTCACCACAGATGCACTGTGCTGCGTCTGGCAGGGTTAGGGTTAAAGCTGCGATGTCTGTGCTCCGACTGAAAATGTCTATTTAGTGGATTTCAACTTACTAACGAAGTACGGAAGAAAACTAACTTTAATGAAAAAAAGCATGTAGCATACGCATGTCTCTTTAGTCTTCCTAAAACCTATTGTTCTATAATGTGCTACGTACATTAATGCTGTAGGAATTAGGAGCGTCCTCCGAATAAATTAAAATTTGAAACTTATTCAATCTGTTACTATCGGCAGTCTGGTGGAATATCTCACTGGAAACTCATGCTATCAATTTAACAATTTAATTTGAAAATCTATTGTTTTAGGCTGATACACCCAAAAGCATGCACACAGCAGCTTCAACTCATTTCTTTGTTCAAACAGCCCATTTACAAGAGAATGATACAAATAGTGTGACTCAAATACTTATCATCGTCTATCACCTTTGACCCCTTATTATACAACTGGGAATATTATACAAATAATGAATGTTTATGAGTGCGATTCGTCTCGTGGAATGAAACATTCAATCTGTCACCTCATGAAATTATTCTTACCATTGCACGAATGTGAAACATTCATTATTTGTTTTATACAACGCCTGAATAAATCCGACAGATTGCATGCATGGATTTCTTGGTGTACAATGTGCTGTTTACCTTCTCAGTCCCGCATAAAACTGTGACAAAAAGTGGTCCAGTTCCGAATCAGTTAAAGCTTTAATTGTTGTTTCTGCGCGTCTTGCAAATTCCTCTAATTGTTTGACTGCATATTTAATTTGTCTCTTTGTGTTAGCAGCGTCAGCATCGCCTACGAGTTCTAATATTTCGTTGTCTGTTAGGAAAACAAACCGCAGTTCAGAAACACCGTCCGCCAGAAACACCCTCGGCCCTGGCCAAGGCAGGACACACAACCCCACCCATCAGTGATATTGGCACCCTCATGAGACTTGTACTAACCAAGAACAATTTTTCCTTCCTAGGTAAACACTATCTACAGGTACACGGTACAGCCATGGGAACTCGCATGGCCCCCTCCTTTGCATGCCTCTTCATGGGCGACCTCGAAGAGCGCATGCTTGCCTCAGCATCATGTCGCCCCTGGGTATGGTGGAGATATATTGACGATGTATTTTTCATATGGACCAGTGATCAGGACAGTCTGGAGACTTTCATTAATCACATTAATTCCTTCCACAGGACCATCAAGTTTACATCAGAGTATTCAGTGCATCAGACCAACTTCCTGGATGTCACCATCCGCAAGGAAGACAACTCGGTAACCACTGATCTGTATTCTAAACCCACAGACACCCACCAGTACCTCCACTCCTCCAGCTGTCACCCCAGGCATTGCAAGACAGGCATAGCATTCAGCCAGGCACTCAGACTCAGAAGGATTTGTTCTAATAATTCTGACTTTTCCCATCATGTACAGGTACTGAAGAATAACTTGGTTGCCAGGGGCCACAGCTCCCGCCAAGTTCAACGTGCTATCGCCAGAGCCAAATCTATCACCAGAGATTTGGCTCTCAAGGAAAAGACGCCTAGCACTAATGCCGACCCCAAGATTCCCTTGGTCACCACCTTTCATCCCAGTCTCCCTCCCCTTCGTAAAATAACTAACGACAACCATCATATCCTTCATACTTCAGATCGCCTTGCCCGTGCCGCCCCTGACAACCCAGTACTGGCTTATAGGCGCCCCCGCAATCTACGAGACCTGATTGTTCGAGCCGAGGTCCCCACCTTGGCTGCATCCCCTCCCATACAGCATGGTACTTTTAAGTGCGATTCCAGGTGTGTTGTTTGCCAGACTCACATGCAGGAGTCTGACTCCTTTTCTGGCCATTCATCTGGAACTACTCACAGAACCAATGGCAACATCACTTGCAACACCTCTAATGTCATATATCTCATTTCTTGCAGGGTTTGTGGTATCCAGTATGTCGGGGAGACCAAGAACACGCTCAAAAAGCGTTTCTATGGCCATCGGTCGACTGTGAACACCAAGAAAATGGACACCCCTGTTGGTCATCACTTCAACTTGCCTAACCATTCCATTTCTGATATGATTCTACAGGGCATAGAATCACTTTGCCACCGCAAGGACTCAGTTCGCCTCAGCCGAGAGAAAGTTTGGATGAAACGTCTTCGGACTATTCAACCACATGGTCTCAACATCCAGGAAGGGAATGATTAACTTTAAATTTTTTTCCCCCATTGTCATTTGTTTACAGATTATCCTCCTGGCAAAACCCTCTTGGGGTCTCTTGGCCAAATGGTGTTGTCTTTCCATTTCCTGTTTATCCTTGCCACTTCTCTTTGTTCCTTTTCTTGCCCTATTACCACCTTCAATTCAAACCCCCCCCCCTTCCCTGAACCACACTCCTTTGTCCAATTCCCCAGCTTCTACCTTCATCTTAATCCCTCCTTACCCTAATCACACCTCTTTGTTCCTGTCATCCTGGCTGTCCTTGCCTCTCCCTTTGATGTTCACCCACTGCCTATCTGCCATGCTCCTTTGCATCCCTCTTTTGTGTTTCTCCACCCACCCCGTCATGCATGTGTGTTCCCTACATGTTTGTTTCTTGTACTCTGTCATTCACCTTTGAGAAAGAACTTGCTTAAGTTCGAAACGTCAGGCCAGCTAATTTTTTGATTTGTATATTTCAGGTCCATTCAGTCAGTCAGCAGTTTGCAGCATTTTAATTCTTTTTCATTTTGTGTGAATGACAGCCTAGACTGGTTCCCGGTCCCCATATGTATATAATATACATTTGAAGTACGAAGGACAACGGCGGGACCGGGAACCAGTCCAATGACAACCGTGTTGTGGCGGCGGGGAAGTTCTATCAAACGCATATACCGTTTGATAGAACCACTTTTTTGGCGGTGCGGGTTCGCGTCGTGCGATGGGACAAATAATTCAATGCACGCGATCGACGATCCACCAATCAGATGGCTGGGATTAATTCAGGTGTTGTATAATGGACAATGTGCCCTGCAAGGGATTTATGCAGCACACAGCAAAACACTGCAAATGCAAAATAATACAAATAATGACTTACGCTCAAGTACGTATGGGTACTTTTCATGCATGTGTCGTCTGTAATCTGCAGGAAAACAAAAACAAGAACAAAGATGTGTCAAGGTGTGAATCGTTGTTCATGCTCCTGGACAAAGACCACTTTGAACTCTGTACAGTGAGCTGACTTCCTGCATTTTGTGTTATGATTAACCCTAACTCCCTAGACCCTTTTTGCTAGGAACCATCCTCAATCCTCCAAAATCCTCCGATTGCCATGCCCCACAAAATGCATTCATCCTCAATCCTCCAAAATCCTTCAGATTTTTGCATCTCCAAAATCCTCCCGTTTCTCAAACACTATTCATCCTCAATCCTCCAAAATCCTCCTCGCTTGAAACACCATTCATCCTCAATCCTCCAAAATCGTCTTTCTGGAAATACCATTCATCCTCAATCCTCCAAAATCCTCCAAAACTGCAAGGATTATTTTGGAGGATTGAGGTTAATGAATGACATATTTTACCTTGATCTGGTACTCAACTGAATCAACTGATATACATCTAATTCATAAGATCTTAGACTGACACTGAAAGTAACAGTGTTGTAAAGACCAGGTCTCAAGACCATTTTTGAGTTCTGTCTCGTAATAGCAAAGTCTCGTTCACAGGAGGGCTGGTCGTGGTCTCAAAAAACTTGGTCTCGGTCTCGGACATGAAGGTCTCAACTACAACACTGGAAAGTAATCTCAACTTTCTTTTTAACTGTTCCCTTCATGTTTTAACCACTTGGGATTTTTTAAGTCAAAATGTGGACAGCATGCAGGGGTGTGAGGGAGATAAGTGGGTGAGGGGGTAAGTGGGGTGTGGGGGGGGGGGGTGTGTCTGGGGGGGGTGTGTCTGGGGGGGGGTGTGTCTGAGGAGGGCACAAGTCTACCTTGGCTAACGTTCATTTTATGCCACACATAATAAGCAGCTCCAAAGGCGGCAACCTCAGCGGCGATTAAGTACTTGGAGAATCGCCACAAGAACTGGCTACCCGGCAGCATCTTACATCGGAGAGTGCCACAACCCAAATGCTTGCTTCCTTATTATGGAGTTTCTTCTCTCATGTAATTCAATCTACAATCAAATAAAAACATAATAGAAATGACAGTTAATCTAACAATGCCAAATGGCAACTGTATACATATGTGACCCGCTCCGGAAAAAGGTGAATAAAGCTCATGAACAATACATATCCAATATGTTGGATGAGGATCTTCAGAATAACCCAAAGAAGTTTTGGAAATATGTAAAATCCAAGCGCATAGATAATGTTGGTGTTCACCCACTAAAGAATGGCAGTGAGACAGTATCTGACCACACCGGGAAAGCCAACATTCTAAATTCATTCTTTAAGTCAGTCTTCACGCAGGAGGACATTACAACTCTTCCAAATTTTCAGCAGACCTTCCCTGATATTGAGCCACTTGAAATAACATCTGAAGGTATCCAGAAGCTTCTGCATAAATTAAATCCATCAAAGGCGGTAGGCCCAGATAATATACCCAATAGAATTCTCAATGAATGTAGTTATGAGCTGGCGCCATTATTGACAGCCCTCTTCAATCAATCTATCAATTCTGGCCAACTCCCAGATGATTGGATCACAGCCAATGTTACTCCGGTGTTTAAGAAGGGCAGCAAGAGCGACCCAACAAATTATTTCTCTGTTGTGCAATTTGAACTCCATAGAACTAATTAATATGCAAAAACTTGATATCTCCAGAACGGAAAGGGCTTTGGAGCTCTATCATGTACCAAATGAAAGCTTACATTGCGGTCTTTCCAAACATACATAAAACTAATTTTTCATATTTTGCGACATAATATACCTTTTTCCAGAGCGGGTCACATATTTAGTAAGTGCTAACATAAGGGATCAGAATGGTTACTTTTGTTGTGCCCAACAGTGGGGACTTTTTCCCAATTTTGAGTAGAAATAAAAATCAGCCTTATACTTTTGTACAGGTGGCAGTGCCCCAGGGGTGGGGATTTGGTCACATATTAAATAACAATTCCCACATAAGCAGAGAGGTACATATAGGGGAAACAATTGATGGTGTATAATGAGTGCATAACGATTATATATGTATGTGTCAGTAGGAAGGTCAAACAAATTCTACACTTTGTGGAGGAAATGACACAAGTTTGGTACCACTGGAAAGCTTACCTCACAGGAAATGCACTGTGCTAAAATCATGTTCATACAGGAAAAAAATCATTAAAGTAAAAAGATGAAATACCTTAAAAAAAAGAAAATTAATTTTAAAGTATTTGTATGACTTTGTTGTCAAGACTTCATGCACAGCACAGAACAAAAACAGACATATGCATCGTGTGGATCTTTGAATACTGCTGTGTACAAAGTAATGGAGCGGATTTTTGAACATGAACGATGTTTTCAGATCGATTATCGGCCAGCGGCACTACGCGCGCCTCGGGGCTCGATATACAATGGCTGTTTGCTGATCGCGGTCAGTATTTCAGCAAACAGCTGTTGGATATCGTTCATGTTCAAAAATCTGCTCCATTACTTTGTACACAGCTGGTTGGTGCATGTACCGATTTGCACGAAAAATTCAATTTTGTTCGGGTTAAAATTTATCATATTCTCATTTTGAGTGGATGAAAAGCTGCATGAATGGCTGCTCTACCCTGACGGTGAGTGTTTAGTTGATATATTCAGGGAAACGGAAGATATGGGCAAGATCTTAAACGACCCTAACCTACCCTATAGAATAACTTCCAGTTCTAATGGCGAATCTCACATGTCATAAGCCAAGAGCTGGAATTTTCAAGCTAGGGCCATGACAGAAAATTCAAAGTATCTTCAAAGAATAAGCTGAAATTTGTTCCCTCCTAAATTCGTGTTTCGGAAAGATTTTTCTTTAATACCCCCCCCCCCCCCCACTAAAATCGGTCAAGAACAGCAAAATATTGGAAAATAACCAACCCTCCTTGATAACAACTGTCTATAATAAGTTAACATGTGGCACAAGCTGTTATTTCAAGATTTATGTCAGCAAAATATGGAAAAAATTAGGCAGAAATCAACATGTATGTGCACACTTTGAGTGACTGTCTGTCTATACATTAGCCCTAGAATGACGCTATGATATAGCGTCATAGCGCCCAAGTATGCAAAACAGGCCTATGCTAGAAACCGAAGATCAAAAATCACACTTTACCTGCATAAATATTCTTGGCATCATTTTATTCAAACAGGTCAACAGCCTATCTCCCTGTTGGGATAGCAATATTCCTCCAAGAATGTCAAGAACAGGAGATATTTGCGGCGCAAAATCGTCTCCACGCGACGCTGACTTCACAAACACGAGGAGTAATACCCACATTTAGAACGTTCATCAACAGAGGGCGCAATTTACAGTCGCCGCGTGCACCACGCGACAGGGGTTATTTATGAGCAAGTTCGATCAAGGACCAATGGTTAACTAGTGGTTGGTTCGTGACGTACGTAGCGCATGAGCACTGAAGTTGAAGTGCGAACGACTCTAGTCGAACTATTGTCATGTCAACGCGACCATGAGAAAATGGCGGTATGTATTTTTTAAACGTTTTTTGGACGAGTTCATAGATAAAAGCGACACAGACGATATTTGCTCAGTATATCAACAATGTCACAAGTGGTAACGTGTGCATTATTTCAACATGTTCAAAGAAAGACAAAGTAGCAAAAAAACGTTCGTTCATATGGTTCACTGCTGCTGAATATTTACGTTTTTTCGCCATTTTTCTGATAACTGGTCCTCTCTGCACTGTGCTATTAAAACGGCTATTGGTAACCAGCGATGCGACCAACCTCGGTAGGCTGGTCGCGAATCGTCGACTAGACTAGTCCAACCATCGTCGACTAGCGTGCGTTCGATCAGAGTTAGTCGAACTATGGTCAACTGTAGTCCTTGATCGAACTTGCTCTATGTCTGTGGCCGGGCGTGCACGGCCGAAATTGCGCCCTCTGTTGATAAACGTTCTAAATGTGGGTATTACTCCTCGTGTTTGTGAAGTCGGCGTCGCGTGGAGACGATTTTGCGCCGCAAATATCTCCTGTTCTTGACATTCTTGGAGGAATATTGCTATCCCAACAGGGAGATGGGCTGTTGAACTGTTTGAATAAAATGATGCCAAGAATATTTATGCAGGTAAAGTGTGATTTTTGATCTTCGGTTTCTAGCATAGGCCTGTTTTGCATACTTGGGCGCTAGGACGCTATATCATAGCGTCCTTCTAGGGCTATCTATACATGTACATGGTGGTGCCAAGCCAAGAACATCTAACAGTAACACAGAAAACACAAACTTTTTTCCCCTACGTTATGCACTAAAAAATCCCAACTAACGTTAAATCTCAAATTCAAAATTTAACGTTGTGCCAAGTGTTTATGCAATTCTGAAAACAAATGGATAGTTATTTTACAATATTTTGCTGTTCCATACCAATTTTGGTGGGGGTATTAAAGTAAAATCTTTCCCGTGTTTCTTCATCAGATTTACACTTTTTGGCAGTTTGTAAATATAAATAGCACGACAGTAGGCCTAAATTAATAATAGAAATAAACGAAATGTACATCAGGGAACTAGTCCACTCATTGCACCGTTTCAGACGGGACTACTAGACTGGTGACACTGACAGTCGCAGCAAGGAAACATTTGCACACACATTCGTCTGCACGTCTGTTTCCGGCTCCCATCACATTTTCCGACTTGTTATTCGTGCATTTCTGTCAACTTGGACCAAATGTTCATAATACCATGGATATTTCTCCATGATAATACATAACTAACTCAGTATTGTACTACAATGAAAGTATAATCTTCATACACAAATAAATTCCAACAGCTTACTTAATTTATGAGCTGACCACCATATATAGGGGTGGGACGCTGTATAATACCGCGGTACTTATCAGGGTGATATCACGTTTCCCGATCGGAATAGAGATTGCTCACTAACCTTCCCGAATTGTCCTGTCTTTTGTGTTGTATAACTCTTGCTCTTTTTAAACTGACATAAAAAATCCGACGGTGGTTTGGTTTAATCCCATGCGATGCCTGTGAAAATAGACATGCTCGTCATTGCTCGTCATTGCTCGGCGGAGTACAGACTCTGTATTATCGCGGTATGTGGGAAGTGTTTTTTACAATGATTTCAACTTTTTTATTCATGGTTAATGTTTGACCAAAACATCCCTGAATAAAGTCTGATATTTTCCCTGTAAAGTTCAAGTTGATTAAAGACGATTAGGCCCTGCAAGATGATTTCTTAACACCCTGTCCCCCCTCGAAAGCGACAAAATTCACTGAGACAAGTCTACTGATTGACGATTGGGGGCGCCATTCACTTTACACGGTGCGTCGTTATATTTGTTTTACCGCACTGTCCTTATTTTGATCCCGTAAATGTTTCTACGATTTCGCGGTGGAATTATCGTCCTTCGGCGTCATTTTGCATTTGCAGCTGTAGAATGGGAACCAGACAATGGAACTTCCATGGACAGAGCACCATTAATGATTCATGTTAAAATATAGACAGTACCTTTTAGCAGACACGGTGAGGCAAAATGTACAAGTTTTGGAAAACGTGAATATTTATTGAAAATCGTTAAAAGTCCCGACACAACATTTTTTAATCGTCATTTTTTTACACAAATCAGCAGAAAGTCCTTAATGCTTGATGAATTGGATATAAAATTGCCAGTCGAAGGAGTTTTGGCAACGGAAAAAAAAGGAATTTCCGATGCCGCGATAATAGAGTTGCCGCGATAATAGGGAGTCCGACTATATATCCTCGTGTGACCATTATTCGCGATGACGATGCCTCTAGAGGGCGCAAGTCAGCGGGAAACATTGATCCATTAA
The DNA here is from genome assembly GCA_037893225.1 of Hippasteria phrygiana. NCBI lineage: Eukaryota > Metazoa > Echinodermata > Asteroidea > Valvatida > Goniasteridae > Hippasteria > Hippasteria phrygiana. The sequence goes on along the minus strand of JAZGUH010000395.1, from coordinate 144,152 downwards.
TAATATAATGGAGATCAATGGCGGGAAACCCGCGGCAGTATTTTTTCTAAACCTTGGCTTGGGCTTGGGATTCGGCTTCGTCTCCAGCTATTCCCCAGTCCCACTGCCGATCTGAAGCCTTGAATATGTAAATAAATAAATAGACTCTGGCTCTTGGTTAAAACAAAAGACTTTGATGGAGGGCCTAGGCCTACATGTAGCAAAAACAGCGTCCCAGATCTTGCCAAATTTGGGGACATAAAATCGGCGAGAAGCCGAAGCCCGAGCCCAAGCCAGGGTTTGGAAAAGGGCGATAGAGTAGGCTACTGAAGTCTGACGTCAGTCGGCATGACAACTGGCTCCAAACAAATGGAAATTTCGACTGTTCCTTTGTTAACAGCCAGTCATGCAAACACATTGACACAAAATAACAAACGTATTCTGGCTCCAAACATTGCATTGACGTCATCACTTTGGTACTCTATTGATCTCCATTGTTAATAATAGGTCAAAACGAACGTCCTAATAATCCTATAATCTTATCATTCATAAAAATAAATTAAATACTGGAATAAATAATCATGGGTTTTATAAATATTGCACAATTAAGCCTATGCCTGCTTGTCATGCTCTTCCCAAGGTTGTATTTTTATCATTCCTGCAGACGCTCGAACTCCTCGAGCGGAAAAGTTGTTGGAGTGAATTGTTTCAATTCCCATCCTGTGAGCTGAAGAAACTTTGGATTTGGTGAAATAATGATTGCTCATAATGTAATTTTGATACCCCAACCGTATAATATTTTTTGGATTAATTACCTTTTATCATTTAGAATTTGAAAAACCGCCAAAATGTTGCTTTTATGGGGGGGGGGGTTAATGTGGGAAAAACAAAACATCTTTTATTGCATTTTTAAACTAATGGATACTACGTAAATACTCTCCAAATGCAATGATTTTCAAGTAATGCCCACGAAGTGATACATTTTTGTGTTGTACCATTTGTTCATTAAGATTTATTTGGTGAAATACAGTTTTATTATCGAACTCAATATCTCAGGGATCATGAGATAACTGAGAGAAAGACACATATTGAGGGAACGAAATTTATTTGAGGGAAAAACTAAAGGGGGAATGAGGCATATAATTAACCCATCGCCAGATCCTGGCCCAATATTGTTGCACGAATTGCGTTGTATGCAAAATATGCAAATTATGCTTTGGTATCCGTTTATTAATCAAGCTAATTGGAATTTAAAGCCCAGTAAGATGCACTGGTCTATACACACTGCAACTGAGTTTATACACGTAATAGTGCGGGTATAGGAGAGAGTCTGTGGGCCGGATGGACGGGTTGGGGTTCTCAGTGGAATGACCACAAGCTAAACCAATAAGAGGACCAACAGACCGACTGATATGACGACACCAGTTGATGTTTTGTGCAAGTAATGGCAAAAATGTTCTGCCAATCGGTAATTTCTATTTTGTGTTTTGCGATGATCCAATACTCACTAGCCATGCCTGTTCCGGTAAGTGAGAGTCACGTAGCCTACATGAAGTTCATTTGATAAACAAACACCCCAACAAACAAGCATGCAGATAAACAAACAACCCACCAACAAGTGATCAAAATGTTACAACAAATGGAATATCCCACACACAAAAAAGTCCGATTTCAAGCGCCAAATTAACTAAAATCTGTCAATTGAAACACTTGTGCAATATACAGATTAAAACATTTGCGAATATGAATCAAGTGCCCAGGTATAAGATTCTGCTTAGGTCTACCTTTTGCGAATAAAATCAGAAAATTGTTATAGTGTAGGTTTGCTTGTCCCGCCTAGTATACAAACCCATTGGTCTTCGCTGCACTTTGCGTTCAGGGTGGCCCAAAAAAGACACGGAACAGCATACTCGTATACACTGTCTCGCTACACTGAGACTCGAACAACCTACACCAATGCATGGGTAAATTTATTAAAAACTTAAATGATACCAAGATCTCCCGATTCGGTCCAGTAGTTTTTGTTCCAGAACCTATTTTGTGAAACAAAGTCGGGGGTCATTTGATCCAGAGGTATAATAAGTAGGCCTGTTATGCTATCATCATGCTCTTTTCTGCACAAAACAAAATAATGGCCAAGTGACCGACTTTTAAAATAGGCTCTTTGATGCAGCAAAAACTACTGGACCGAATCGGGAGGTCTCCATCCATCGGTACAGGTGGTTTGACTCTGAAGGTTGTGGAAGTATAAATGCCGTTTTTGTTTTGTTTTCTTTTGTTTTGTTTGTTTTTTTGGTTTTTTTATGTGTGTATTTTTTGGTTTTTTTTTTTTTTTTTTTCCTTTTTTGGGGGGGAGGTTGGGGGGGGGGGGGTTGGTTTAGTTTTTTTGGGAGGATGCCACCCTGTATAATCAAAATAACTTCTCTGGATATTTCCTTTCACCAAATTATTCAACAGGCTGCTTTACTTCAAGAAACGATCAGACGCATTGACACGAGCGATCTGAACGGCAAACTGGTTCCGGTCGGTAAGTAAATTTAGGGCATTGTTTTAGATCTGGCGTAGGAGGTGGAAAATCTGAAAAAGGGGGGAAGAAAAACAATCTGAAAATAATTTTCTTTCGCCCAGATTGTCTTTTGGTAAAGCGGGCCGGACGGGGGGCGGTACTGTTACTACCGATTGTGATGTCATGGCGCATTAATCTCAAAAAAGGGAAGAAATTAAAAATGTCAACATGTTGTGGGGAGAAGAGGTCTTCCCAACAGAGACGAAAAACAATTTACTGACAATGAAACACGAAATTGATAGCAAATTCAAAAATCATCCAAAGATGTAGGCCTACATCGATTAAGCAAAATAGACTGATAATTTAAATTTATTTATTTAGTTTTTACCGAAGTTGTCCGAGGAAAATCACTCTTCAAAGATAACAGCCTTCTCACTATTTTCTGACTATATAACTCTGATGATGGATTAAGCTTTAACGTTTCACTGGTTGAATTACACGAAATATAAATAGGCCTACTGCCTACAAATGTGGTGTCAGCTCTGCCCATGGGCGTCGCTAGACCATTTTGAAGGGGGTGTCAACACAATGTTGCCGACAGGGTGTGAACAAAAACCAAACTAAACCAAACAAAACCAAACCAAACCAGAACACACACACAAACCCAGTCAGAAAAAAATTATTTGAAACCGGAGGGGGGGGGGGGGGGGTGAGCGAAGGTTATCAGGGGCGGATCTAGGTTTTACCCAAGGGGGGGGGGGGGGGGGGGGGGGGTTACCTGAGGTGATTGGCCTACACACCCCAGCGTGCCGATTTTTCGACACCCGACACTGGTTTTTTTTTTTTTTTTTCAGCCCAAGGGGGGGGGGGGTTTAAACCCCCAAAACCCCCCCCCCCTTAGATCCGCCACTGGTTATGACGTTTACGCAATTGAATTTGTGACATATTTCGAATACTTTTAAGTACTACCATACACCGTGCACTATTCCGACGAGACGCGGTTTTCCCGCGGCAGTGACTTTTTGTGCCGACAAAATCAAATAATGGGTGTCACGCCACCACAACCCCTCTAGCGACGCCTGTGGCTAATGCATGTATATCATACATTTAAGTTTGAATCGCCACTATATTGAAACTTTACATAACAATGTTTCATGTAGGTGTTTGGTGATGATACGTTTAACCATTCACTTTATTTTATTTGCAGATTTGGTAGTTGTGCTGTTGTTGATTTATTTCGGAAAAAAGCTGAGAGAGCATAGCAAGAAAACGAAGTGGGAGCAAAAATGTGAGGAAATTAACAACACTTTGTTCTTTTGGATCTTCCATGGTTAGACCTACAGTCTTATTTCTAGTGAGAAGAACTAAGCATACAAGGTGTGTCAATGATAACCAAACCCAACTATTTCCCAATGTTACATGGACTGAAATCATGGATTTTTTACCCAAAATAACAAACATGTTATTTTTATCTTGTATTTTGAGATAAGACTTATTTGTTAAACTTAAGTGTAGTTTTTCATTATGTTAGTTTCTCCAATGATATCGGTTTTTATGCAATGTTTTCACGTGCATCTTATTTCGCATTGACTTGTGTATGTTAACGTATAGTCATGGGTATTGTATGTACAGGGTACCAATGGAAACTAGTTTTTACTATTTTGTGTGTACCCTGGGTAAAAGGAATCTACTTTTTCCTAATTTTGATATAGGAGGCCAAATGTTTCTTTTGAAAGAGAGAATTAAGAATTGATTCCAAAAAATACACAACGTGCGCGCCACTATAGAAATCTAACTACGCAACCACGATTACGTTCAGGAAGCTGAGGTCTGCGCTCCATATTGAAATAATTGAAATAAAATGTATGAGTTTTATTTCAATAAACAGTCGTTCCGAGCAATAAAAACATAGACCTTGAATAGCCTCATGTATATATTTTTTTTACAAAACTTCCTGGTTAACGTCGGTATACTAAAATTTTGTTTTTAAATTTCCCATCTAAATTGAGACAGCGTTACGAACTGAATGCGTAATTTTCTTGATCATCTTGCACTATTCAAAGTGAAACATGATATCAAAATAGGTTTTAAGATCGGTGGAATACGACAAATGTTCCCCACGTGAGTTTAAATGTTCCCCACGTGACAGTCACTTGTCCAATATGAGTAACTAAATCGATAGTGTACAAACAAAAAGAATTTCAGCAAATTGCGTGGTGTGGTGTGAGGCAGCGGCGTACAGGGCTGTCTCAGGGTGCTTGATGTGACAGTGGGGGGCTCTCACAATGGTTTTTCTTTATAATTACTTTAATATCATTTTCTGTGTTTGCGAAATTTTCGGGGGGAGGCGACTGGGGGCGACAATTGTTTATGGGGCTCCCTCTCCTCCCCCCCTCCCCCTCCCCCTTCCCCCAGCTACGCCACCGGTGTGCGGGGCTACACTGTGTGCGACGTATTTCATGAAATTTTGTTTTAATACCTGTGCTGAGCTGGGATAATTCCGTCTTGTGAATGAAAATAAGGCATTTCACTTTACAGCATTTTAAATATTGCAAACTGACGACCAAACTATAAGCAAAAATGACCGCGACTTCAATTTATCCATGTTTATCATTCACATTATAGGGTCAAGTCAACACAGACTAAAGAGTCGGTTTTTAGACTAGTGTTTGGTATACCAATACGTTCACATAAAAAGTGATCGTGAACTATAATTCTTATGAATTATTTTTCCCGTGCGCAGGCCGAACGCGACCATTCTTGGATCCTGCCGAGCATCAGTGTATGTACTACACATACCCTATGCCCGGTCCGAATCCTGCTTTCTCGGCGAGCAAAGCCACAATCGAAAGAGGTAAACCACGTATGTTCATTTCACACGTCTTTTTTCCCCCAGGTCGTATCTTTTTGATTGTGAGGCAAGAAAAGACAATAAAAATTGTAAAAATTGGCCAGTAGAGGGCAGTGCTGTTTCCACACAAAAGGTATTTTGGCACATTCGTTAAGAATTTAAGTTGAGACGTCCCGCATACATTCAAAAAACGTAGCACCAAACTTTTTTTCTTCAAATTTCATAGCTGAAAGGTGACAGAATGTGACCGCTATAGATTCAGTTTAAACTGAACTAACAAATTAAAAGCTAACAATAAAAATAATAGCCAAACCGTATTCCCCGTTTTGTTGACACATAGGCTATACGTCATTTTAATCGACTTTGATTAAGGACGAAAAGCCGTAATTTTTCTTTAAGCAGAAGAACCATCCAAATCACTTATGTTAAAAAAATCCTATCACTGCCGGTGTCATATGAATATCCGACTCCCATAAAATATTGGCTTTTCTTCCCTATTATTGGTTAAACCCTCTCACGTGACCGGTCACTGTCCATTTATCTCCACTTAGGCATGCGCAGTAGAACCACTAATAAGTCGGCTTTTCAGGGAGGAGACGGATATTCATACTACACCGGCAACTAGTCAAAAGGGCTGAACCAAATAATGAAATTGTGAAGTCGTGCTTTTCAAATTATATTTCGGCCAAAAATATTTTTTAAAGCAACTTTTTTCAGGGATGTTTAATTTTTTTTTTTATATATTTGCTGAAAACCTGTAAGCAATTATTGTTGCAACACTCCAATATCCCCATGATTCCAGCGACGCGCATATCATCCGGTGTGAATTGTAGAATGTATAGTAGCCCAAACTGGCCGACTCTTGTTACACTTCAAAAGTTCAGAAATAAAATGTTATGATTAACTTGTTATTTTGTTCCTCATTTCTTTTAGGGCCTGGATGCAATATTGAGGAGATACCAACAGAGTCTCTCCACCCTTACGATCATCTCCCATCCTTCATACCGTAGCGGTTCCTATTCAATAAATCGAATTGTATAGGCCTTATGGTTATCAGCGCTTCCTGTGTTAATGAATTTGGTTTCTGATCCTAATTATGATCAATAATTATGCTGAATATTGACAACGCTGTTATGCTTCCTTTTATTCGTGTAGTTTTAATGCATGTATCAGTCTCGGCACAGTTATTATCGTATATTGTTTATTTATATTCGTCGCAGAGTAAATCATTTATGCGTTGTGGGCACTTCTGTGTTATGTAGAATAAGAACAGAATTGAGTAATACGCAACTATCCAAACGGTACTGGCTTATGTTAAATAATATATTATTTTAATTTGCTTAAAGTCTCGTTTCTTTTATGTTTATGCAAATAAACATAAACCCATGTAGGCCTACGTCTGTGCAATGTAAGTCAACGAATTATGAATAAAGCCCGCTTCATACTTCATGCGAATGCGAATGCAAAGCGAATTTATGACGTCAACGCCAAATATTCGCACTGCGAATTCGCAAAAGTTGAACACATTTCAACTTGCGAATCTTTGCTGCAAATGTTTCATGACGTCAAATTCGCTTCGCATTCGCATGAAGTATATACCGGGCTTAACGATCAGCTGCAAAATGTTGCTATTAAAAATAATGGGTGTTTTGTTTTATTGGCCAAGTGTATCGTTTTATTATGTATACAGGGGCGGATCCAGGGAGGGTTGGGGGTCGAAAACCCCATGCTCGTTGTCAATTTGTTTGTGTTGCTTGTAAGGGCCTACGCCTAAAGTACCGTAGCAAACCAGAAAAGAAAAGCAAAACCCTGTAAACTTAAAGGTCTCTTTTGCGTGTGCGGGTAAGAACAAATCAAAGAGGTTAAATGGCGCCACCAACGTTGAGAAAATCAAAAGGAGAAGATCGGTCACTTGGTATCTTTACAGCGCCCAATGAAACACTATGACGTCAATATTTTCGGCTAGAGGAAGGGCGCCCCTAGCGTTTGATGGGTAAACGCGTGCTTGAAGCTGCGAGAAGTGCAGCATCGGGTGCAAAATGTGAGCGGGATTTTCATTGATGAAGACAAAAATTCACAAAGATGACAAAATGCAGAAATGAAGAGACAAATAAAGGAATAAGTGAATGGATAAATGATATCACGGAGGTACCTCCATTATAATACATGTAGTTACGTGTTTTAGGGATTTTATAGTGATTTCTACAAATCAGAGAAAACATTCGTACAATGTCATTAAGTTAGGCCTATTGAGGTGATGAGATCGACTGAAATGTTTCACATATGAAAACCAGACTAAATTGTTGAGATATTAGTTTTAAGTTGGCAGGTAGCAGTTTGTATTCATTCCTTATGGGTGGGAATTTGTTTATGTATACAAAACGGGAAGTATCCATAGTTGAGTTGTTTTTTAATTATAAAGTAACAGTCATGTTGTACTCGAACGATTTAATGAAGCTAAATGAAGCATCCGAAAAATAACGAAATCAAACTTTGCTCCACTCGAGAAGTGTTAATTTCTGTCAATGAATCACTAGTAATTCTCATAACTGCTACTTCAGACAGTAACAAAATAAGACACACCCAGTAATATAATTTTGAAAACAATGTTTTTGTATTATACCATTGAAGATGAATACAATTGCAATAAATAAATATTATAGTAAATAACAAAATTGTAAAAAAAATTAATTTGGAAATACGTCTTAATGATTAATTTCTCTGAGAAATAATTTAGTTTCACTGTGGAGGCATGCACATGGGGCCAGCAAGGCCAATTGCCGATGACCTTGCCAGCATATGTTGGGTTTGGCGATTAGGCCTGATGGGCAGATCTTGTCTCGAGACCCACGGCCAGATCCTCCTGGATATCTTCCAGTTGTGATCACACAATTCCCATCGAATACAACAGTATCGGTAGTCCATCCAAATTTTAATTTGATGATGTGATACACAAAAAGATGGAAAATGGCAAGATGAAGGAAAAAAGGAAAGCTGTTTTACAAAGAGCAGGTTTATATTGTCGAATACGACAACGATAATCGTTAAAATTCGACAATGGTTGTTATAAACGACAACGTTGTCGAATTCGTACTTCGTAACAAGATCACACTGATATAAAGAACAAAGAAATAATGTGATTTAATAATGAGAAGATTCGAGAATCAATAGGGTTTAACAAGTGTAGAATTAAGAAAAGATCTTATACAATATATAACTTAAAATATCTTACGGGCGAGGACTTATATAGGTGAGGGTTCAGACGAACGACTTGGGCAGCTCTGCAATGGGCGAGGACTTAATTTGGGCGAGGACTTGGAGGACTTGGACGACTTGGGCGTATGTAGAATTGAGCTTCATATGTCCGTCCCTCCCCTGTATATCTCCCATGCCCAGTTCGGTGACTCAAAGGTCAAAGGTTATAAATTCCTGACGTAATGTCACGCCATATATCGCGAATGCCCGTAGAATACAGAAGTCTGACGTCAGTTGCCGCGGCAATGGTTCCAAACTGGTTCCAATTTGTCATGCATTCAACAAGTTCTTCACTTCTGTTCACTCCAGCAGAGGCTCCTGGAGAGACCCCACCAACTTGTGACCTCCCCATTCCAGAGATTCACCCCACAACAGTGAACCTTGGCTGGCTTGTTAAGTCGCTCTACAACCTAAATCCACACAAAGCACCAGGTCATGATGCTGTACCACCTAGAATTTTTAAAGCAACTGCATCATCAATACTCCGCCCTTGATGCGATTGATGAACTCATCTCTAGCTACTGCATGGCGTTGTCCCCGTAGATTGGAAACTCGATCTCACAGATAACTCCGGTCTTCAAGTCTGACAGTCGTGCAGATATCACGAATTATACAACGCCTGAATAAATCCCCGCCATCCGATTGGTGGAGAGTCGATCACGTGCATTGAATTATTCGACCCATCACACGACGCGAACCCGCCCCGCCCAATACGTTCTGTCACATGGGTCTATCACATGGTGCGCGCGCATTGATAGAACCAAAACACTTTTCTAATTTCACGGTCACTATAGGTGGCGCTACAACAGCGCTGTCATTCACACAACATGGCGGCCGAGTTACCCGAACTGCCGCGGTTTGTTCTTCTAACAGACGACGAAATATTGGAACTTGTAAGCAATGCTGACGCTCCAAATACAAAGAGACAAATCAAATATGCAGTGAAACGATTAGATGAATTTGCAAGACAAGCAGGAACAACAATTCAAGCTTTAACTGATTCGGAACTCGACAATGTTTTGTCGCGGTTTTATGCGGGACTGAGAAGGTAAACGGCACGTTGTAACGTTATACACCAAGAAATCCATGCATGCAATCTGTCGGATTTATTCAGGCGTTGTATAACACAAATAATGAATGTTTCACATTCGTGCGATGGAAAGAATAATTTCATTCGGTGACAGATGGCATGTTCTATTCCACGAGGCGAAGCCGAGTGGAATAGAACATGCCATCTGTCACCTCATGAAATTATTCTTACCATCACACTCATAAACATTCATTATTTGTATACTATCGTCCAGTTGCGCTGACGTCAATCATCTGCAAGTTGTTGGAGAGGGCTGTTGCTGACAACATCAACGACCATTGTCAGAAAGCAGTAACCAGTGGTTGTTGTATAGACGAGCGCCCTCTTGTGATTTAAAACACCAATTATATCTCAAGGCCTTACCAAAGATCGTATAGCGCCGACGCCATTTTTACAGTGGTGCTGCGCTCGCGTGCTGATTGCGCGCGTTCTTTAATTTCAGTCGCGCGCGCATTTTGGCAACTTGTAAACACCCTGTTGGTCGAAGCTACGTCGAGCGCGTGCGTCTAACACGCACGCGAGCGCCTCGCCACCGCAGTAAATGCTTCTAATTTTGGTCGCCGGATTAGTCTATACAGGAATTCGCCGACGCCATTTTTACAGTGGTGCCGCGCTCGCGTGCAGGTTGCGCGCGTTCTTTAATTTCAGTCGCGCGCGCATTTTGGCAAGCTGTAAACACCCTGTTGGTCGAAGCTGCATCGAGCGCGTGCGTAAAATACGCACGCGAGCGTGATGCCACCGCAGTAAATGCTTCTAATTTTGGTCGCCGGATTCGTCTATACAGGAATTCGCCGACGCCATTTTCACAGTGGTGCCGCGCTCGCGTGCAGGTTGCGCGCGTTCTTTAATTTCAGTCGCGCGCGCATTTTGGCAAGTTGTAAACACCCTGTTGGTCGAAGCTGCATCGAGCGCGTGCGTAAAATACGCACGCGAGCGTGATGCCACCGCAGTAAATGCTTCTAATTTTGGTCGCCGGATTCGTCTATAGGATCTTTGGCCCACAGACATTTATGTCTGTGCTTTGGCCTTACCTACAGTCTGCATGTAGTGCGCCCTCAATCGTCAGCTGTTTTCCTCGACCACATTTTCCAACAATATCGTTTTCCAGTGTTCCTTGTCCAAAAGTCGACCCATTTTCATTCCCAATAATAGCTCCAGGTTGACTATAATTCCATTTTATTGATCCTTGTATCATCATAGATTATTCCTGTGCGTGATTTTCACTAGTGAGTATATTTATCATGTTTTATCAGGACTTTTCTTTGGTGATTTGCAGTTGTTTCTGATTACTCATTATGATTATAATTATACGAGTGTACATTCGAGCCAGTTTTCCCCTCATATTTAAAGTGTTATTGGTCGTATAAAGGTCATATTTATTGCACTAGTGATTAAGTAATGCAGCTAGACCCCAAGCAGAAAGAAGAAAGTTCTGCATTTTCCTTATAATTAATGTAAATATTGATAGTTTCAGACATGTAGGCTCATGTAAATGTACAGTGGTGTACATGTAGATCACATAATCCCTTATTACTTTTACATGTACATGTACTGAGGACACAAGACATGCATGTGTGGGTGCATTAGGGATTACCATTTATTTCCTTCCTTATTTGTTTATCTTATGTAGAACCACGGGAAAGATTGGCACATTAACACAGGAACGTGGGAAAAGGGTGGAATAGTTGGCACACTACTGGTTCACTTGCATGTACATCCAACCGGTTTCCATGGTGTAATAAACATTATACTCGGCTTCATCCGGTCTGAACTCCCTCACGTTTTTTCAACCATGTAACATCACTTTGCCTCAGCAACCCACAACAACATGGTTTCACTGCCTATAAATCATGTGTCACCCAGCTGGCAAACATAATCTACAATTGGGCAACCATCTTGGATAAATCTCACCCTCCTAGAATTGACGTAATCTTCCTCAATTTCAGTAAGGCTTTTGATGTTATGCCACACCATATATGTTACTTAACAAACTTGCCAGCAACTTCAATATTCGTGGATTAACATGGACCTGGATAAAATCATTCTTAATAGGTCGTCAACAAAGTGTCGCATATCAGGGATGCTTCTCTGAGTGGGCACCAGTTACTTCAGGTGTCCCACAGGGCAGTGTCCTTGGCCCCCTCTTGTTCAATTTATTTATTAATGACATTTCTGATAATTTGTCCACAAATTGTGCACTCTTTGTGAATGATACACTCCTCTATCAGCCAATCCACTCAACCCAAGATGAACTCTCCCTCCAATCGGACCTAACTAAACTTGAACAATATGGAGTGATCTCAATGGCATGCAGTTGAATATTAAGAAAACCAAGGTCATGCACATATCCAGATCCCGGAAACCAGCAGTTGTTCCAAGTTACATTCTTCATGGTCAACCGCTTAGTTTTACATCTACATTCAAATATCTTGGGGTTATCATCAACGAATCATTGAATTGGAACAATCACGTTGATGCCACTGTTAAAAAGGCCAATAAGACATTAGGCTTTATCTGGCAGATTGCGGGTGGTGCTTCGACCAATGCCTTGACATCACTCTATCGTTCACTTGCCTTGCCCGTACTTGAATATGGGTTGCCAGCTTGGTCCCCTTATACAGCATCCAATGTAGCCAAACTTGAGAGAGTGCAGAGAACAGCAAGTAGGATGTGTCTGAAACAGCCCAAAGGTGCCATGTCATGAGGACCGATTACATGCTTTGAATTGGATGACTTTAGATGCTCGTAGACAAAAGCACATTGTTTCCTTTACAGTCAAGGCCCTATTTAAAGGGACACATTGCCTTCAAATGTCATGAAATTTTGCTGTTTGGAAATGTTCTTTATCTTTTATAAGAGTTGTTCATGCAAAAAAAACACTTATAATGTGTTGTAATCAGTGAGTAGTGATTATAAAACAAAAAATTGGCCTCTGACTCTTGACATCTGACCCGCGAAACATAGACTTATTTCCAGTAGTAAATACCACCGTCTAAATGCGCAAAATACGCTGTAAGAGTCTTTAGGCTGGCGCCGCAGCCAGTGGCCTTGTAAACCTATCAGATGATCACCAGGTACCATTCTCTACCTCGCGACACATATCGCCAGCTAGCTGCGCGCCGTGCCACAGTACATCAAAATGGATCAATAGAATGTACTTCAACCAGCTGCGACTGGAAATACAACTGGTGAACATGGTCCGCCATTTTGTGGAGTCAAAAATTTGGTTCTACAAAATGGCGGACCGTTATTTGTCACGAAATTAAACAAAAACCACGCAATTTGAAGGGATAGTTATGTGAATCTTTATATTCTACTTTTTAAAAAGCTTCCCAACCATATCCTTTTCAGTTTTATAGCCCAAATCGCAAAATCCAAAGCAATGTGTCCCTTTAACCTAGTTGACTGTCAATCAGTGAAGGCCAACACGGTGGTTAACACTCGACACCAGGATTGTCTCACTTTCAGTCATCATTATGCCAGAACTCAAACCTTGAAAAATACACCTAGCCATGTTTTCCCCCGAATCTGGAGTAGTTTACCATCACATATAAGAGACTCTCTTTTGATTGATTCATTTACACAGTTCAATACCAGATTATTTGTTTATTATCAAGAGTGCTAAATCTTGGGGTTATGCTTATTTTGGTTCAACAGATTATTTGCTCGTTAACATGAATGTTTCGTTTGTTTTGTTTTGTTTGTTTTGATTTGTTCTGCTCTATTTGTTTGGTCTGCTTTAGGGCCTATGCTTTTTATCTATTTGCTATTATTGTATAATTTTCTACTTTTTGCCAGTTATTCTTGCCTTTGATAACTTGTAATATTTTGCAATTTTCTCAATGTTTTCAACTCTTATTTTTAACAATCTTTTTACAGTTTATTTATAGTTTTAATTTAAAGTTTTATTATTTTGTATACAATTCGAGTTAGGATTGACAGGCTTTCGAGTCACAGTGTTTTATTATACTTTTGTTAATCCTGGCCAGCTTGGATTGGTTTTTGTTTTGTTTATTTTTGTTGATTGTTTGTTGTATGTTTAAAATTTTGGCCGAATAAATAATAATAATAAAAAACTCATGCAGTTTAGAATGTATTCTGGTTCCAAACATTGCATTGATTGACGTCATCACTTCGGTACTCTATTCTGATTGAATTTAACACGTGCGCGTTGTGCGACCTAATTTGCGTTCACACGCGTGCGTTAGGTCACGCGGGTCATTTGGGATAAAATGTCATTATGCACATGCACAGTTGAAATACAGAACTGATCGCGATCCGGGTTCGTGTGAAACAAACAGGCCCTAATAAACCGACTGCTTTTGACCGCAGTGGCATGGGACCCGTTATCGAGGAACGATTGTTGCAATTAATGGGGCATTTCTCAAACTCTGGCTTCGGCTTGGGCTTCGGCTTCGTCTCCGCATGGTCTCCAGCTTCGTTTCCAACTATTCCCCAGTCCCATTGCCAATCTGAAGCCTTGAATGCGTAAATAAATAAACAGGATCTCAGGCTCTGGGTTAAAACAGAAGACTTTGATGTATATGTAGCAAAAACAGTGTCCCTGATCTTGCCAAATCTGGGGACATAAAAATTACGCGAAGCCCAAGCAAAAGCCGAAGCCAGGGTTTGGAAAAGTACCAATGTACCAAAGAGAGAGAGAGCGCACATGTTAAAGGGGCTGTGTCGTCGCGCCATCTCGCGTTAACGAATCAAATATTGGAGTGCGCCCCCTTGCGCTTCATTTCGGTTATGTGCTATTTTTAACCTCCATCCGTTTGTTATGGCTGTCCTGAGAATTGGCTTTTGGAAACTACACCCCCTGGAACACGCACCCATGTCCAGCGTCTGCGTACTGAAATACTTATAAACGTTCAAATTGCATGTGTTTATTTCATAAAATTTCATTCACATGTACACAAGTGCCATGGAATATTTGTCTGAAAGTTGCATAAAATTGGAGGTTGACGATATAGAAGTAGAACCTTACGCTGGAGAACTTATGACATGTACATGCCGAAACTCTTGCCAGAGAGGACGACTCGGCACACGGGGTGCTTGTCCATGTAAATGTGCACAGCAAAACTGCAACGTGTCTTGTCGCTGTAAGACAGTTCGCGCTAAATTGTGTACACAAAATCCCACAGGCGGGGTATCCGTAAAAGGGTCTATGTATTATGTGTACATTCATTCATTTGGATGTATCTTGTTCGTATCTTGCTTGTAAACTTAGGTCGATAAAAAGCTTCAGGCTTATTTTGACCCGTCACTTCAATAACAAAATTATCATGCTACTAAAAGAGGGGTAGTGGCTGCAGACAGTTCTTTAGCAGCGAAAACAAAATTAAAATCTAGAACTTAGAAGTACATTTCTTTTAAACAGTTGATAGATGGAGCTGAAACAACTTCCCTTGGTCGCTATTCCAATGGCACTTGTCAACAACTCGCTGTGTGAAACAATATTTCCGCACATCAAGTCTACATGTAATGTATAGTCAACATGTACAGTACATACACATTACATGTACAATACATCCGATCCATGTACTCGGTATGTGAATTGTTCATGTCATAAAAAGTAATAAGCGAATAATTCGTGCAAAACAGGTGAAAATTAGGGTTGTTTGAATATTTGTCGGGGCGTGTATTTCTTTGTTTCTTCGGTAGTCATCTTTATCATAGTGATGTGGGGATCTGTGCGCCAGTGGCGTAAACACGGGAAAGGAGTTCAGAGGCCCGCCGATTTGTATTTCTTTTTTGTTTCGTAAATTTAGAAAGGGGAAATTGTACACAAAGTGATGTTTCAAATTTCAAGCGGTGTTTGGGGCGGGGGTATCCCCCGTTGAGAAAAAGTTCAAGATGCAGTACTTCGTTGACAAATTCAATAATCATCCCCACTTTTCGACACGGATTTACTCGCCGCTGGTGAAATCTCATTTCATTGGCGTATATTATTTATTGGTAATAACTGTTATTATTGTGTTTATTATTTGATAGTGTTTAAATAACTTATATGATGTAACTTTCCATAAAGTCCTTCCGTCAAATGTAACACAAGGTCGTGGACTCAATATCGCCATCAGTATAGCTGTTTTACTTTGATTTGCTCATCATTGCACGCACAGCCGATTTTAGTCGAAATTTATTTCGATACATAGGCCTACAACTTTATTTTTGTATAGGAAGGGGCTGGTGCATTATTTATTTTACAATTATAAATACAGATTTACTTATTTACTTATTTTCGTTTGGTTCTGTCATGGTAAATATTGGCGTTTGGCGGGTGGGGTGTCACAGACTATGTTCGACTGTAGGCCTATCGTATATTTTTGGTGGCACAAACACATACAAAATACTTATGTATCATAACTACAGGATCATGCATGCAGCAGTCATTGCAATTGTAATCTGATCTGGCGCGCGCGCCCTGTGGGTCAGCGCGCGCGAGCCCTGTAGGTCAGCGCGCGGTCGTGGGGTATTATTTGCAGTTACTGGGTTCATCTGCGTTCATCAGTTCGGGATTCAGTGTACAGCCGCAAGCCTGCTATGATCGTGACGACACAGCCCCTTTAATGTTTCTCCTCTACCCTTTGCTCCTTAAATCAACAAAAGCCCGACTCCTCTAGGGTTACATTTCTCAATACCGACAGCAAATAAAGTTTGACCTTTGATTTTTACAAGGTATAGAAATGGATATTCATCTGAATCACGAAGTTTTGCTTGCCGACCTGGGGCTAATTTCATGGAGAATCTAAGGCACACAAATTTGTTTCGCATGAAGAGTTTTCCTCGGTAAAACATGATTACCAACCAAATGTCCATGTGATATACATATTGTTTGTGACTGGTATTTCAGCAATTGTTTGCGTAGCATGAAAATCACATGGAGTTTTGGCCGGTAACCTGTTTTATTAAGCAAGAAGTTGGGGTGCTAAGCACATTTTTGTGCTTAGCAGCTCCGTGAAATTGGCCCCAGGCACCGAACATCAAACCATAATCAGCTGACTCTCGGGGTCGGGGTGTGAGCCAGTGGAAAAGGCCTAGGCCTACACGAATTTTGTAAACTCGTCTCAGGCTGAAACCACCCTACAGACTATAGACTGTACCGGTTATCGATAAAGGAAGAAAGGAAACATATCTGTCCTATAGTCACATTTTATTTGACCAAAAAGTTATCGGCATAGGGAAGATAAAATCTCTATATGTTATTCTTTATTAAATTGTGTAATAATTTACATATCCACCAAGTCCTTGTATTCAAATATCGTACACAAAGGGATCTTTTTAACTTTGGTGGGATGATTTTCACGTGATATGACCGTTTTTGTGCGGTGTCACTAAAGGACTCCCAAGGCTGAAGCACATAGGCCAACGCTTTGAGTTGTGGCTTTACTTAATACGAAACTGGAAAAACCATTAAATTTGCACAATTATGGTGAACTTTTGCCTAAAGACGATTTCTATACTGTCAGTTGTCATTCATTATGGATCGGCTGTGAATGGTAAGTGGTTTGATAATAATGATATGAATATTAATTTGAAGTTCTGTATACATGCAGAAGAGTTTTTTGCGTACAGTTTTTGTAAACAAATGATCTTCCCTTTTAGACGTAGTATCATTTAGCAATGTAAGCTCAGTATTAATCGCCTGTCAGTGGCGTATCCAGCGCCGGGGGGGGGGGGGGGGGGGGGCAGGCTGGTGACACTTTGCCAATTCTTTAACTGATAGGTTTATGTAAACAATGGCAGAATTTATAGCTGTCTAAACCATCCTTTCAATTTCTCACATATTGACAGAATATGACAGATGTCCTGAAACTATTGAACGACCCACCGTTTGGGTTGGTAAGTATATATGAACAATATTTTTTCTGACGGAAATTCATTTTTGGTTTTTTAAGTGATTTCCAAAAAGAAAATCTTGATCACCCCCCTCACACAAACCACACAGTCGTGTCTATACCTATACTTATAAGGACCTATTGTTCCCTTCTTTTGTTCCTATTGTTTATACTTAACTTTTTACTCAACAGGTCTCATAAGGTTTGTACATTGAACACTACCGAGGACTTGGGCTCAGGTCCTCAGTTCTATTGTTCTTACTAATCCATACAGGTATTGTCCCAGTCCTCAGACGTAATGGAGTTAAACCTGTACACGTGTAAATGCCTTCATTGATCAAGGACCTCCTATTGATTGTCCTACTGTTTATACTTTAAAGGAACCATGCTTCTCAAATTGACCGGATCAGATTTTATTTCATAAATAAATTCATTTATATGTATTAAATGTGAATTAAAAGCCAAACTGGTTTAAGCGAAGTTTTAGTGTGATTTTTTGCCGCTCAAAAATTGACCCCCCCTTTTTGAAATTTGTTGAGACTCAAACTGAGGGCGCTGTTCGTGACGTAGACCGAGGCACCGAAATTCATGGATCGACTCGATGGTCTGGACCCGGCCCGTATACACACCCTAGGTCTACACGTGCAATTTCGTAAGTTGCAACAACAACTAACATCGAACTTACCCTGATTTTCTCCCTTTTAGCGAAGGCTCCTCGGGGAATGGGCCGTTTAACTGCTTTCGCCTTTATCTTACTCACATCTGGGAACTTTGTTGGGATGCAGTGGACTTGAGCATATTTTTAATGGTCATCCCGAAGGATTTGAAATACCAGTATCGAAACACGACGGCTCAAAGTGGTCGCTATATACATAACGCTGAAAAGCTGCTGGGCCGGACCTCTTTGCTCTTGTCACCTTCACTTTCGCCGTCCGAATTCTCCGATATTTCGCTTCAGTTGGAAATAAATGAAGGCTTACTTCACCCGTCGTTGTTTTGCTGCACCCAGCAGCCACACACCTTGTCGGCATAGCCGAAAAACCACTATATTTTGCTTAGATTTTGGACTAAGAATTTTCGCCGTACAATGTACACACAATGCATACCCGTGATGAATGGGTAATGTGCCTCGATCTACGTCACACACTTATGTTATTTGAGGGTCCCACTCAGGGGGCGGAGTAGCTTGGACAAACATTTTAAAAAATTGTTTTCCCATATTTAATCTGAGAAATAATTGTCTCTGGACACAAAATATCATTGTCAAGACAATACTTTATTGTTTTAAGCAGGAATAATGCAATATAAATCCTATATCATGTTTCCTTTAACTTGTTGGGAAGGACCCACATTGGTTTTGTACACGGTTTCCAACCGCGGACCTTTACCCAACCGTGGACCCTATTGCCCTCTAATGTTGAAGATCTACCGGTACGGTTTGAAAATACATAAAACACACTCACCCACACATGCAGTCATGTAAACGGGTGCAATCGTGGACCTCCCATTGTTCCTCTTTTGTTTATACTCTAACTTTTTCGGAAGGCCTCCCATTGGTTTTGTACACGATTTTCAATCGTGGACGTTAGGTCAAACGTGGACCCCTTTGTCTACGCTCGAATTCTTTTGTCCTAGGTCCACGATTGCCGGCATATACAAACTCACCCAAGTCGCTGTTTAGACATTCCTTCGTTCTTTTATGTTTACAAAATGCACTGAACACTTTTTGGATACGAATTTACAAATGTGATGTCATTGACTAGTCTCCTTTATTTTTCTACAGACACCTCTAAAACACAAATGCCTCTAAGACCACTTTTCAAAGTGCAAAACGTGTGGGCATGGCTAGTCCACACAACTTGAGATCCTACATTGTGTGGTCGTCAATAAAATTAGTTTTTACCCCACTTTTACTTAAATAATTCAAAGATTCCAGCGTTAAGATTTCTTCGGGTGGTTACGCTTAGAAATCATTCTGCAAAACAAATAATATAGCGAGAGAAAGGGCAACCCAGTGTAAATTGCCCACAGGCAGGCTGCGCGAGGTCTCTGGAAGCCCAACTTTTTAAAATTTACTTTCAGGCTCTACATGGAGCTAAACATTTTCATAAAGGGAAACCAACAGAGCAATATTAATAATCATATTACAGTATACACGTTTCAAAACATATCCCGAGATACGTTTATCTGCCTGGTTTTTGTTACTCAGAAATCAGCTAAAGTTATTATAGAGGAATTTCACATTAGCCCCTTCTGCGCACTTCTGGGTTGAAAGCGAGAATAACAGTGGCAAACAAAACAACGCTTTTCAGCACATTCATTCATGCATGTGACATTGAGATCCTCGTTTTCAAACGCGGAAGTGTGCAGATCGGCGCTAAACTCGTCGTGGGATTCCTCTATAGGCCTACAGGTACTTCCCCCTAATCCTAACCCTGTTCCTCACACATTTAAATTGTAATGGACTTATCATTTCTTTCCCCGACTCCTTCCCCGTATTGCCCCACCCCCATTGTGGGGACTGTCGTTTTGGACATGATCAATCTTCTGTACAAAAGCATGGTCCCTTTTTTTATTTTCACTCAAATAAAGGACTAACGTCCCCGCCATTGAGCATGGAAATAAAGTCACCAATCCTGACGTCCGGGGGTGGGGCAGCGCGGGGTGGAGGGGGAGAAACAACAGACCGATTTAACACCACCCTTTGACACACTGACCAATGACAGCCGCGAATACTATTATCCAACAACAGTCCGACAAACTTGACAGACGTGTGTTGTACGATGCTGTGATTGGTCTATGTCAATGGGCGGTGCTTAATGAATCGATTTACCGAGTCTGACGGGTGCACAAGAAATTACTTCAAAATTCCAATGAAATATTTCCTTATACATGTATAGTGCCACCGTACAAAAATCCCTGAGGCTTCTTTCCTCGATTTTAACGTCCCTTATATAAAAAATCACTGTATAAAACACATGGAAGGTGACTCATGGAAGGGGACTGCCCGTCTTACTGGGATCAATTTGGAGGCTATTGCAGGTAACGATTTTCAGCCAAAATAATTTTTACTGAACAGTATCCGCAATGCGCTCGTAACTTATTAGGGAACAAAATGTTTTACCACGACAGTTAAGAATAAGCCAGTTCGGTATCTCAAAGGTCAAAGGTTATTCGGAATAGAATTGCTGGCGCGATATCACTCGATGTTACGCGAACGCCCATTCTGATTGAATTTAACACGTGGGCGTTGTGCGACCACCTTTTGCGTTCACACGCGCGTTAGATCACGCGGGTCATTCGGGATAAAATGTCATTGTGTACATATGCGCAGTTGAAATACCGAACTGGCTTTTTAACATGACAGGGCCCAATTTCACGGCTCTGCTTATGGTAAGCGAGGAATCGCCGCTAATAGCAGGAAATTGTGTGCTCCATGTTAATACGTAAGCGTATATTTCACATATGTTTTAGCAGGGAATCTTGGCTTGAGCACATGCGCGCGTACGTCCCGTTTTGATTAAAGGTTTTGTGATAACGATATTAAAGGAACACATTGCCTTCAAATGTCATGACATTTTCCTGTTTGGAAATGTTCCTTATCTTTTATAAGAGTTGTTCATGCAAACAAATACGTATAATGTGTTGTAATTAGTGAGTAGTGATTATACAAAACAAAAAATTGGCCTCTGACCCCTGACATCTGACCCGCGACACACATATACTACTTATTTCCAGTAGTAAATACCACCGTCTAAATAATGCGCAGCCAGTGGCCTTGTAAACCTATCAGACGATCGCTCGGTGCCATTCTTTACCTCGCGACACATATCGCCAGTGCTGCGCGCCGTGCCACAGTACATCAAAATGGATCAATAATAATTGCCCAGATGTACTTCAACCAGCTGCGACTGGAAGTACGACTGGTAAACACGGTCCGCCATTTTGTGGAGTCAAAAATTTGGTTCTACAAAATGGCGGACCGTTATTTGTCACGAAATTAAACAAAAACCACGCAATTTGAAGGGATAGTTATGTGAATCTTTATATTCTACTTTTAAAAAAGCTTCCCAACATATCCATTTTATTTGTATAGCCCAAATCGCCAAATCTAAAGCAATGTGTCCCTTTAAAGCAGAATTTAATTACTGCAGCTCATGTTATTACAGAATTCCCGTTAGCACAGAGATTACGGCGTTACGGATTCCATGGCTTTTATAGGGCCCAGGTTGCAAGTCCAAGCTAATGTCCAGACTAAGGAGGACATGCTTTTGCTTTTTAAAATGGCATGAAGTCCAGAAAGTCGAGGAGAAACTTCCCCCGCCACCCCACCTGTACCTCCGGATACAAGACTGCCCGCAACGGCACAAATCTCCCCCGTCACTGTTGCTTTAGCCGTATTAAATTCTGATTCCTTCCCGATAACCAGACAATGCCCCCGATTGTGCGGCAAATTCCTCCTACTGCCATCACTTCGGACTGGAGTACGTCTGCAGTACCAACATCACCAAGGCGGGTCATCTATGCTTGGGCGGCGACCAAGTCATGTGCGTCCACCCAACAGCCCCGCCCCTGCCAACACCCCTTCCCGTCACCACCCTCAAGTTGTTGACCTATAATGTTTGGGAGCTGCAGTACCTTATCGCCCAGAACGGTCAGCGAGAACGTACGTGCCGCATCCCCGCCAAGATCTTCGAGGTGCAGCCCGATGTGGACATCGTCGTCTTCGAAGAGGTTATTTATTGTGTATCCATCGATTGTTTCCCCCACCCCCGATGTCGGAATGGCAGACTTTTGAGACGCTGGTGCCAGCAGACTTACCGGTCCTTTTCCATTCTTCTCACTAGTCGTGCGCATGCCCAGAACTAACAAAAAGGACCGGTATGTCTGCTGCCACCAGCGTCTCAAAAGTCTCCCATTGGTATACCTTTTTTGTGCTCAAGAGTTGGGACAAGGGGTTGGTTATTTCCAAAATGACAGTCCCCACATTTGGGGTAGGGGAGCGCGGGAAACAATAGGTGCATTGATGTTTTATTTCTCTCCACGTTTAAAACATTAGGACAACAGTACACAGATTTCACTAAAACTCACATTAAAATCAGAATAAAAGGAATTCGAAGAAGGCAAGACTACGGGAAGAAACAAATCCTATCACCTCGGGGTGAAATCTGCCCATTTTTAAGTCACGAATGACTAAATGAATGAAATTGAAAAGTAAGAGAGAGAGGGGGGGGGGGGGACAGTAAAAAGTAATTACAAAATTAAAACACCAAGAATGACAAACATTAAAATTTAAAACGAAAGTTTGTATGGGTAAACCCTACATCTCTCAAGGACTGTCCACGCCGCCCTTTTAATCAAAGGGACTTTTTACAACTTTTAAAGGATGAGACTGATGTGGAAAAACGAAGCTATCTCATGGGTAAGGATTTCCACAAAGTAGGTTACTTCATGGAGAAATAAAGCATTGATACAGCAGACCAAACAGTTGCAGACAGTATTCATTATTTTGTGTGGTTCAACATATACATGAAATAGCAAACCTGTGAAAGCTTGAGATCAATCTGTCATCTGAATCACGAGAAAATAGTGATAAATGTTCCGTTTTGTGTACGTTCCTTTTCCGTCAATTGTTTTCAGACAACGGCACATTTTCAATGGATGGTCGTGTGCATGCTTATTTTCTACTTTTGAAAGAACTTTCCAACCAAAGTAATTTGAGGACGAACGGTTTTTTAGTTGAGCGCCTATAAGGCAATATGTGTCCACTTTTAGGTTGCTTGAAATAGTATCTATTGTGGAATCACACTGAATCTTTTCAATATGATTAATATTGCATTTAAAGGTATTTATGGGTGGCTGCATCGTCAACGTCAACAACTCCATAACCCTCCGGGACATCCTGAAAGAATATGGCTTCATCTACTGCACGCGGACGGTGGGAGATTACTTGGCCATCCTACCGCAGGCCAAAGTAAACGCGAAGCGTAACTCCACTGCGGAGAATGGCGGCGTGTTCATCGCCTCGCGCTGGCCAATCGTCGCCGAGGAACAGAAAGTGTTCTCCAATTACGACAACAACACATCCGACGCCCTCTCCGCTAAAGGTGCCATGTACGCGCGGATCCGAAAGACCGTGGACGGGGCCAGCAAGGATTTTCATATATTCGGCACCCACATGCAGTCCACTGAGAAAACGGAGTCTCTTCGAATCAGGGTCCTGCAAGCTGAGGAGATATTCGCCTTCATGGAAGGTTTGTCGATTCCGTCTAGGGAGCCTGTGATCTATATGGGAGATCTCAACGGGGACTTGATCAATAAAACAGAGAACGCTCTGGCCATCATCAGTGCCTTGGACGCCACCATGCCCGAGCTCACCGGCCCAATACGGGTCACCTATGACAGCCAGAACAACGACAATCTCGAACCGACCGGCAAGGCAGGCGAATACATCGACTACATCCTCGTGAGTAACGGGCATGAGCAGCCCACAAAAACCACTATGTGGGTGCTGCGCCCACGGAGCGACCAGGCTTTCGAGGTTTGCACAGATTATCGCTTCTTTATGTTCTTCATGTACCCTCATTCGAAAAACTGCAGGACGACGAAGACGGTCGGTGACTTCTCAGATCACTACCCAGTCGTGGGTGTCTTTGAGTATCCAACAAGTGGGGGTAGTTCTCTTGGGGACACTGGTGCTTTTGCCGTTGCAGTCTCTTTTCTGACGATGATCAACTTGCAGCTCATTAAAGACCCCCCAAACACCACTGCTTTTAACACTATGTAACACTTGCTATGTAGCACTTGCTATGCAACACTTGCTTTTAAGTTTTAACACTGTGCAACATTTGCTCTGTCGCACTTGCTTTTAACACTGCAATACTTGCTTTGTAGCACTTGCTTTTAACACTATGCAACATTTGCTTTAGGCCTATAGAACGTGCTTTTAACACTATGCAACATTTATTATGTAGCATTTGCTTTTAACACTATGCAACATTTGCTATGTCACTTACTTTTAACACGATGTGACATTTGCTATTTATACAACACCTGAATAAATCCCCGCCATCCGATTGGTGGATCGTCGATCACGTGCATTGAATTATTTGACCCATCACATACACGACGCGAACCCGCACCGCCGAAAAAAAGTTCTATCACATGGTTCTATCAAACGGTGCGCGCGCATTGATAGAACCAAAAGAACTTTTCTAATTTCACGGTCACTATTGGTGGCGCTACAACAGGGCTGTCATTCACACAACATGGCGGCCGAGTTTCCCGAACTGCCGCGGTTTGTTCTCCTAACAGACGACGAAATATTGAAACTCGTAGGCGATGCTGACGCTCCAAATACAAAGAGACAAATCAAATATGCAGTGAAACGATTAGAATTTGCAAGACACGCAGGAACAACAATTAAAGCTTTAACTGATTCGGATCTCGACAATTTTTTTGTCGCGGTTTTATGCAGGACTGAGAAGGTAAACGGCACGCTGTACACCAAGAAATGTGTCGGATTTATTCAGGCGTTGTATAAAACAACTAATGAATGTTTCACATTCGTGCAATGGTAAGAATAATTTCATTCGGTGACAGATGGAATGTCCTATTCTACTCGGCTTCGCCTCGTGGAATGGAATATTCCATCAGTCACCTCATGAAATTATTTTTACAATCGCACTCATAAACATTCATTATTTGTATAATAGCACTTGCTTTTAACACTATGCAACATTAATTATGTCGCACTTGCTTTTAACGCTTGTTTTAACATAATACGAATGGGCTAGATGTGGTTTTTCTATTCAAAATGGGCATGTGTGTGAATTTGAATAAAAGACGTTCGAAAACACACCCCATTTCACCAAAGCCAAATCTCACGTCCCCAAAATCATATCCTATATATGCGAATCACATGCGATACTCTAATGCAAATTGCTTAGAGTTTCCATTTATAATGTTTTAGGTGTTTTTTTATTATTATTATTATTAATAACATACATATAAAACGTTGGGTATGAGAATGCATTATATTAATTTTTTTAAGCTTTAATCGTTAAAGTTTTTAATGTGTACAATTAGTTTTTGTTGTTTGACTTAATTATGTTTTCGTTGCAAATAATATTGTTTGTATCGTAGGAAAGTTATTGTTATCTTGTATTAATAGCATTTTAGAAGAGCCACTAGATAGTTATTAAGTTCGCTTCTGGCAATCCTTCAGGGTGTTATCAATAGTTGGTTTTGGTTTTGGTTATAATAAATTAAATAAATGAAATCCTCCATAATCAAATCTTATTTAGATCAAGTCATCAAAATCCAAAATCACATCCTGTTTTCACACTTTAAAAATCACATCTTCAGGAGGTGATTCTGCCTGGACTTTAGTCCCCACAAAAGAGAAACCCAACAGAAACCTACGAAAGATAGATAATGGTATGATCGTTAAGACAATACTCTGTATACATGTATTTGATTTCCGCTCGCAATGAAGAAACCTGTACAAATAAACAAAACGGCCGCGCATATTTGTACACAATTAATACGGCCGTCCACCAAAGTTCTATACGTGTTTGTATATTTAGCCTACATGTTGTGCAGAATTATATATCAAATAATCATAAATTTGTAGAATAAAATACACTTCATTGAAGGACCACTGCACTTTCTGTTTCAGTCCATAAGTCTTACTGTAAGATTGTCTAGATATATAAGTGCACTGTGTTATTAGCTAATGAAAGTCTCATGTTTAGACACATTTCAGAGCTGCTATGGACAAACAAAATTTCACCAAGAAATATATTAGCTACCAGATGAAAGTAACTTGTAATTAAATTGAGTATTGGCTCACTTTGCTCAGCAATATTTCCAGCTGAGCATTTCTAGGTAATCCCCCAATTTAAGTTTTCATACAACACAATTAACCATATTAACACATAGCGTGTGACTGGATCCTACAAAATGAGTCTTACGGACATTTGTTCACTTATTAATTTTTCATGAGCATTAGAAAGAGCATAACGGCTCTTCCTTTTGATAATAACCCTCAGTTTGACTTCCTGATGAATATGAGCATAATAATGGGTAAAAACAAATTGACATTCCAAGCCATGGGAGAAATCGGACATTTTAAAATCCGGTTGTCCTAATTTTATTCAAACTGAATAACTGTGACGAGTGAGGTGCATGAAACGATGTTTTCCGATCGATTATCGGCCAGCGGCACTGCGCGCGCCTCGGGGCTCGATGCGCAACGGCTGTTTGCTGATCGCTGTCAGTATTTCAGCAAACAGCTTTTGGATATCGAGCCCCGAGCGAGGCGCGCGTAGTGCCGCTGGCCGATAATCGATTGGGAATGTTCAAAAATCCGCTCCATTACTTTGTACACAGCTGGTTGGTGCATGCACCGATTTGCACGAAAAATTCAATTTTTTTCCGGGTTTAAATTGATCATATTCTCATTTTGAGTGGATGAAAAGCTGCATGAATGACTGCTCTACCCTGACGGTGAGTGTTTAGTTGATATATTCAGGGAAGCGGAAGATATGGGCAAGACCTTAAACGACCCTAACCTACCCTATAGAATAACTTCCAGCTAATGGCGAATCTCACGTCATAACTCATAAGCCAAGAGCTGGAATTTTCAAGCTAGGGCCATGACAGAAAATTCAAAGTATCTTCAAAGAATAAGCTGAAATTTGTTCCCTCCTAAATTCGTGTTTTGGAAAGATTTTACTTTAATACCCCCCCCCCCCCCCCCCACTAAAATCGGTCAAGAACAGCAAAATATTGGAAAATAACCAACCCCCCTTGATAACAACTGTCTATAATAAGTTAACATGTGGCACAAGCTGTTATTTTAAGATTTATGTCGGCAAAATATGGAAAAAATTAGGCAGAAATCAACATGTATGTGCACACTTTGAGTGACTGTCTCTCTATACATGTACATGGTGGTGCCAAGAACATCTAACAGTAACACAGAAAACACAAACTTTTTTCCCCTACGTTATTGCACTAAAAAATCCCAACTAAATGTCAAATTCAAAATTTAACGTTGTGCCAAGTGTTTATGCAACTCTGATCACAAATGGATAGTTATTTTACAATATTTTGCTGTTCCATACCAATTTTGGTGGGGGGTATTAAAGTAAAATCTTTCCCGTGTTTCTTCATCAGATTTACACTTTTTGGCAGTTTGTAAATATAAATAGCAATTAGCATGCACGGCAGTAGGCCTAAATTAATAATAGAAATAAACGAAATGTACGACAGGGAACTAGTCCACTCATTGCACCGTTTCAGACGGGACTACTAGACTGGTGACACTGACAGTCACAGCAAGGAAACATTTGCACACAGATCGTCTGCACGTCTGTCTCTAGTCTAGGTTCCAAGACGTTCTTAGCTAGCGGTGCGACGTATAGCGCGCACGGCCGGCCGACAGCGCCCTCTCGCTACACACACACACGCCAAGGCCAAATCGCTGAGAACGTCTAGGGAATTTCGCAAGTTTTGCTCGCGAAATCGCGAGCAGAACTGTGTGGCATTTGCATGCGCGTGTGACGTAGCTGCATTATCGCATGTAAATAGCCAACACTCACTAGTCTAGTTTCTGTACTCACGTCGGGTTTACGTGTACGTACGTATGAACGTGCAGCGCAGTACCAAGCCATTCGTTGTTTGTTGGAAAACATGTCTGACCGCGCGCGTGGACCAAGCGATCGATTTTACAGCAAAAAACTGGGCTTTGGAAAGCTAAAAAGTCATCAGATCAGTGCCATTCATTAATTTGTACGTGGCCATGATTTGTTTGTTAATTTACCAACGGGATTTGGCAATAGTGTAATTTTTCAAGCTGCTCCATTGGTCTTACTCTAGTCTTAGATTTCTTGAACAAAGCATGGAGGTGTTTCCTACCTCCATGAAGAAAGCGCTGATTATTGTCGTCGTGCCATTGAAAGCTCTAGCCGTTGATCAGTTACATCGTGCTGAACATCTGGGACTGAAATTGGCAGAGATAACGTCTGATATTCCAGATCACATTTTTGGAATAATCTGAAGATTTCTCAATCCTGTTTGCCAGTCCAGAATCACTCAACCTCGTTCCCATGGTGTCGAGCAGCGCCCTCACCGACACCACAGCTGCTCTCTCACCCTGGTATGGGATCATTTAAATATCCAATATTTTTGGATACGCATGCAAATTAGGCTCCCTGTGATCGATGTGTTCTGAGCACGTAGTAGGCTGATGGCAATTCTTAAACTTCACATCTTCGTCGAATTCACAGCGTAGGCTCTAGGTACTAGATTGACTAGCTTGATTGTAAAATCGTGAAAAAGGCGGCAAACTACGTGCAGTTCATTGGTTCTCAGAATGGTTGACATGGTTGAGCATCAACGAAGCGTCATTTATCTCAAAATGAAGAGGACAAAAAACAAAGTTACATACCCTTGTACGTGGCGCACACTCGAGGCAAATTAGGCTTCAGACTTCCTTTTGTCAGTTTTGATAAAGCCTAAAAAAGGACAGGCTTTCGCCGGGACAACAGGCCTCGGACTGTGGCATGGCGGGATGCGTTTGCCGTTGGCACACAGGACCAAAAACCCGCCGTTTCGTTCGCAGCTGGAGCACTCTGACCAGGAGATCTGAGGAATAATTTGCTACAACCACTGCTACTACATGCACGCCAGTTTAGCGATGTTGACCCCGTGCATCCTCCACCGTTTTGTGGACCTTCGTTCCACAACTTAACTTCGGCATATTGTGTATATTTTTTTGTTTTGGTCTTGCATGATGTTTTTTGTCTTGTATGGTCTTTTTGTAATCTTTAGTTTTGTATGGAGTATCCATGTATTTTTTATTTATTTTTTCTGCGTAGTTTTATGTTTTTGGTTTGGTTTTGCTGGACGTTTTTTGTATAAGTATTGTTTGCTTTTGCTTGTTTTGACATTGTGTGTTTTTGGAGTGTAGCCCAGGAGAAAATTCCAGTTGAAACCAGTTGAACTGGTTTAACTGGTCCCAGTTGAAACCAGTTGAACTTGTTTCAACTGGTTTCAACTGGTCCCAGTTGAAACCAGTTGAACTGGTTTCAACTGGGAATTGGTGACTGGTTTCAACTGGTTTTTAACTGGTTTAACTGGTATGAACTGGTTTTCAACTGGTTTAACTGGTTTTCAACTGGTTTAACTGGTTTTCAACTGGTTTAACTGGTATTCAACTGGTGTAACTGGTTTTCAACTGTTTTCAACTGGTGTAACTGGTTTTCAACTGGTTTTCAACTGGTGTAACTGGTATGAACTGGTATGAACTGGTTTTGAACTGGTTTGCAACTGGTATCAACTGGTATCGAACTGGTTTTCAACTGGTTTTGAACTGGTTTTGAACTGGTTTTCAACTGGTTTTCAACTGGTTTTCAACTGGTTTTCAACTGGTTTTCAACTGGTTTTCAACTGGTTTTCAACTGGTTTTCAACTGGTTTTCAACTGGTTTTCAACTGGTTTTCAACTGGTTTTCAACTGGTTTTCAACTGGTTTTCAACTGGTTTTCAACTGGTTTTCAACTGGTTTAACTGGTTTTCAACTGGTTTAACTGGTTTTCAACTGGTATTCAACTGGTTTTCAACTGGTTTAACTGGTACGAACTGGTTTTCAACTGGTTTGTAACTTGCATCAAATCACGTTAACAGGTTTGAACTGGTCTTAAACAGGCGGTCTGAAACTGCAGTCAGAAAATAAATTGTAATGCAATTAAGGAAGATAAAACATTGCACATGTAGCTTGTTACATTATTTTATTGAAAGTACTTCTCTCTTTCTCAAGAATTGAAACAAAAACCAGAAGTAAAAAACAAAACAAATATAATGGCAAGTAACATAATAAGATGTGTACACCAGGGGGGAGATTGGCCCTAAAATGAAAATTCTACGACATCACAGTGTTTCGGAGTCACTGTGGACCCCAGAGCAATGTACGGTCTGAGAAGCACATCTCATCGCATCAAGGTTTTGTTGGTAGTACTGTAGGCTTCATGTTTATCCCATGAACAGTTTAAAAGAAATTGGGCTGGTTTTTAAACAGTTTTGTAATCTGTTCATGATGTACTTTCATATTAACTTGAATATGAATTCAAATAATTTGAATTTTTTCATTGGCTACCCTTGTTTTAATACTTATTTTTGACAAACTATAAAATTCAACTCCTCTTTGAAACTTTATAAAGGACTCTTGTCGATCTTCCCATCAACGAAACTCGGTAGATAGTCAGTTGTAAGCATGACATCCTCTTGTAGATCATCAGCTGTAACTCCTTCGTGCTCCTCTTCAAGTGAAGTACACCACTGTATAAGGAAAGAGCACAAAATACAAACAATGTATGAGACAAATTTGAATAAATTTGGTTTACACTTTACACAACTGTTATGTTGTGGGTAGGTTAAGTTTCTGTACAGAAACAGTATCTAGTCTGAGGTAGGTCTACATATTTCCTCTCTTCCCATGCATTTTCATTTATGGTATTTATTGGGAAGTCATAAAATGTTATTTTTTTGAGAAGCAAGAAAGAAGGGAGCAGGCGGGCATGCCAAACATGTTGGCCTTGTTACTATTTTATAATAATTTCCCCTATGAAAACAGTTTTCGGACAAACAGGAACTTTGGTGTGTGAATGTAGATAATCCTGTTTGCTTTAGTCAATTTCCCATTCAGATTTCCTATTCAGAATGGACAGGAGGATTAAGAGAATGTGATTTTAACAATGAGGGTCCAAAATCACATCCAGATCGAGACAGAGTCCAGCATCACAATGCGGTTTAGCTGTTAAACCCAGAAGTCACAATGTACTCTTTGTCAGGGTGGGGTAATTAATAGTTCACAGGCTTCAGATGTGATTTTAAATAGAGTAGGATGTGATTTTGGACCATCATTGTTAAAATCACATTCTCCATTTTGAATAGGAAATCACATCCAAGGGATTCACAGTGTAAATAGCACAACCCGTTCGTTTATATACTGAATACCTGATGTACACAACGGACTGTACGGAACCATGGCACTGTCCACTGACTGTGCGTGGGCCAAAATATACATGTACATGTACATTCTTAAAATTTGACGAAAATGACTTCAGTTATTTCCATAAAACTTACCAGTGGATGCAGTAAACTCTCCCATATCACTCAGGATGTAATTATGCTCCATCAGACGTTGATATTTCAGCTCAGATACGACAAACAATGGTAGGCTTTGCAGCAAAAAAATCTGGCCTGTTGTGTTCCTTTCTCCATCGTCTGACCGCTTAACATGCACCGATATTCCTACGCGTGCACAACTATTCCCCATTATTCCGTTATTTTGGTAAATCTTTTATAATCGAAGTAATATATTTTCATTCAGAACAAGAATGTAGCATTTTTATCACTTTTAACTGTTTATATGAAGATACTCCACACAGGGTGGCGCACTATTTCAGTCTGCTGTTTCCTTCAAAAACCCTACGCACGGTAATGGCAGTTAGGATTGTACTGTACACATACTACATGTATGTACAATGTACACGTACATTGTGTGTGTACTGTGCATTATACCAAGTACATGTACCTGCACACTGCAGTATGCGGTCAGATTGAACTCAAGGCCATTATGATAGATAGTAGACTTGTTTCAAGTCTGGAATTGTCTTGTTGTGAAAGACTGAATAGTTAATTGAATTTTATAATCGTTTTCATTGTGTGCGGGCAATTTTACCTCTTGCACATTATCAATTTGATAGAATTTGTGTACAATAATTTTGAAATTCCATTTTGTAAATTATATCTTCAACATTTTGTTGTTTTAAAAGACTTTTTTATAAATTAGACTTGTTTCAAGTCTGGAATTGTCTTGTGAAGACTGAACAGTGAATTAAAAGTTGTATACATTATGCAATTGCTTTCATTGTGTGTGACACTGATAGGATTTATGTACATAAGTGAAACTAAGCAAAACACAAAAACAAAAATAAAACAAACAAAAGCAACAATCACGGAAACAAAGATAAGTATGATAGTTTTAATAGGTAGGTTTCTGTTCACCCAGATGATAACTGGTTTCTTCAACTGGTTTCAACTGGTCCCTGTTCATAAGAATGACCAGTTGGTAACTGGTTTCTTTAACTGGTTTCAACTGGTTTAGGTTGACACCACAAGAATTGCCAGTTGATAACTGGTTACTTTAACTGGTTTCATATGGTACATGTTTTCTTCAACTGGTTCCAGTTGACACCACAAGAATTGCCAGTTGGTAACTGGTTTTTTTAACTGGTCTCAACTGGTTCCTGTTGACACCACAAGGATTGCCAGTTGGTAACTGGTTCTTTCAACTGGTTTCAACTGGTTCCAGTTGACACCACACAAATGACCAGTTGGTCGCTGATTCCTTTAACTGGTTTCAACTGGTTTTTGTTGAATCCAGTTGAAACCAGTTGACTCCAACAGGTACCAGTTGGACACCAGTTGATTCCAGTTCAAACCAGTTGGAACCAGTTGAAAGTTCAACTGGTTTTAACTGGAATTTTCACCTGGGAGGTTTTCTTTTTGTGGTTATTGTGCAATAAGGGGACCCCATTGGAAATAAGTTGAAAAACTTTCATGGGCTATCCCTGGTATTACCATGTTTTTAATGTATTGTAGTAATTGTTTGTTTGTTTGTACATATATATACATTTATATTTATATTTGTCTATATGGTAATACCGAATAAAATCAAATCAAATCAAATGTCACTTCGTGTTAAAGCATGGAGGTAGGTTTCCTACCTCCATGGTTAAAGCTACGGTGAAAGCAGGTGCGGAAAACATTTTTTTGTCCACTGACTCTCCAGATGTGCGTCCCACGTTTGTCGCTTTTGGAACACAATTTAACTTCAAGATGCAAGTATCAGATTTGACGAGTGTATTTTTTTAGGGGCTGGGCGTCACCATTGCAGAAATTTCAGAGAATAATTATATACTACAGAAAAGTCACTATAACGTTAAAAAATACCAACAAAAGTTTCACTTTTGGCGCGGCAAACTTTCATCAAGAAATACAGTGGAATCACCAACTGTACGGTTTTAATTTCTCTATATGCTAATAAGCTAATGCTGTATTTTCACTATCCAATCAGGGCACGAGTAAGGAGTTCCCATCCCAGGGCTTACTATTGGAAACGAGGTTGAAAATAAAGTAAGTCATGGGAACGAGGTTGAGAATCACTCTGCTATGCTCAGAACGTTAAAGGTACACATTGCTTTGGATTTTGCGATTTGGGCTATAAAACTGAAATGGATATGGTTGGGAAGCTTTTTTTAAAGTAGAATATAAAGATTCCCATAACTATCCCTTCAAATTGCGTGGTTTTTGTTTAATTTCGTGACAAATAACGGTCCGCCATTTTGTAGAACCAAATTTTTGACACCACAAAATGGCGGACTGTGTTCACCAGTCGTATTTCCAGTCGCATCTGGTTGAAGTACGTTCTGTTGATCCATGGCACGGCGCGCAGCACTGGCGATATATGTCGAGAGGTAGAGAATTGTACCTGGCGATCATCTAATAGGTTCACAAGGCCAATGGCTGCGGCGCCAGCCTAAAGACTCTTACAGCGTGTTTTGCGCATTATTTAGACGGTGGTCTATGTATCGCGGGTCAGATGTCAGGGGTAAGCGGCCAATTTTTTGTTTCCTAATCACTAATCACTAATTACAACACATTATACGTGTTTTTTTGCATGAACAACTCTTATAAAAGATAAGGAACATTTCCAAACAGTAAAATTTCATGACATTTGAAGGCAATGTGTCTCTTTAACTGACTAGTAAGTTATTACTTAAACATGAGTTTCCTCCAGTGCGCAAGCGCGATTATTCGTTTGACCCGCCTGTTAAATTATGCATAAGCAGGTCGCGCGCGCTCCCTTGCGAAATGCCCAAGACGTTCTTAGCGATTTGGCCTTGGCGTGTGTTTGTGTGTAGCTAGAGGGCGCTGCCGTGCGCGCTGTACGTCGCACCGCGCTAAGGACGTCTTGGAACCAAGACTAGTCTGTCTCCGGCTCCCATCACATTTTCCTACTTGTTATTCGTGCATTTCTGTCAACTTGGACCAAATGTTCATAATACCATGGATATTTATCCATGATAATACATAACTAACTCAGTATTGTACTACAATGAAAGTATAATCTTCATACACAAATAAATTCCAACAGCTTACTTAATTTATGAGCTGACCACCATATACACGATCACGATGCCTCTAGAGGGCGCAAGTCAGCGGGAAACATTGATCGCCATTAATAATAATGGAGATCAATGGCGGGAAACCCGCGGCAGTATTTTTTCTAAACCTTGGCTTGGGCTTGGGATTCGGCTTCGTCTCCAGCTATTCCCCAGTCCCACTGCCGATCTGAAGCCTTGAATATGTAAATAAATAAATAGGCTCTGGCTCTTGGTTAAAACAAAAGACTTTGATGGAGGGCCTATACATGTAGCAAAAACAGCGTCCCTGAGATCTTGCCAAATCTGGGGACATAAAATTACAAGAAGCCGAAGCCCGAGCCCAAGCCAGGGTTTGGAAAAGGGCGATAGAGTAGGCTACTGAAGTCTGACGTCAGTCGGCATGCTAACTGGCTCCAAACAAATGGAAATTTCGACTGTTCCTTTGTTAACAGCCAGTCATGCAAACACATTGACACAAAATAACAAACGTATTCTGGCTCCAAACATTGCATTGACGTCATCACTTTGGTACTCTATTGATCTCCATTGTTAATAATAGGTCAAAACGAACGTCCTAATAATCCTGTAATCTTATAATTCATAAAAATAAATTAAATACTGGAATAAATAATCATGGGTTTTATAAATATTGCACAATTAGGCCTATGCCTGCTTGTCATGCTCTTCCCAAGGTTGTATTTTTATCATTCCTGCAGACGCTCGAACTCCTCGAGTTCGGCAAAGTTGTTGGAGTGAATTGTTTCAATTCCCATCCTGTGAGCTGAAGAAACTTTGGATTTGGTACAATAATGATTGCTCATAATGTAATTTTGATACCCCAACCGTATAATATTTTTTGAATTAATTACCTTTTATCATTTAGAATTTGAAAAACCGCCAAAATGTTGCTTTTATGGGGGGGGGGGGGGTGATGTGGGAAAAACAAAACATCCTTTATTGCATTTTTAAACTAATGGATACTACGTAAATACTCTCCAAATGCAATGATTTTCAAGTTATGCCCACGAAGTGATACATTTTTGTGTTGTACCATTTGTTCATTAAGATTTATTTGGTGAAATACAGTTTTATTATCGAACTTAATATCTCAGGGATCATGAGATATCATGTGTTACTGAGAGAAAGACACATTGAGGAAACGAAACTTATTTGAGGGAAAAACTAAAGGGGGAATGAGGCATATAATTAACCTATCGCCAGATCCTGGCCCAATATTGTTGCACGAATTGCGTTGTATGCAAAATATGCAAATTATGCTTTGGTATCCGTTTATTAATCAAGCTAATTGGAATTTAAAGCCCAGAAAGATGCACTGGTCTATACACACTGCAACGGAGTTACACGTAATAGTGCGGGTATAGGAGAGAGTCTGTGGGCCGGATGGACGGGTTGGGGTTCTCAGTGGAATGACCACAAGCTAAACCAATAAGAGGACCAACAGACCGACTGATATGACGACACCAGTTGATGTTTTGTGCAAGTAATGGCAAAAATGTTCTGCAAATCAGTAATTTCTATTTTGTGTTTTGCGATGATCCAATACTCACTAGCCATGCCTGTTCCGGTAAGTGAGAGTCACGTAGCCTAGGCCTACATGAAGTTCATTTGATAAACAAACACCCCAACAAACAAGCATGCAGATAAACAAACAACCCACCAACAAGTGATCAAAATGTTACAACAAATGGAATATCCCACACACACAAAAGTCCGGTTTCAAGCGCCAAGTTAACTAAAATCTGTCAATTGAAACACTGCGATATACAGATTAAAACATTTGCGAATATGAATCAAGTGCCCAGGTATAAGATTCTGCTTAGGTCTACCTTTTGCGAATAAAATCGGAAAATTTGTATAGTGTAGGTTTGCTTGTCCCGCCTAGTATACAAACCCATTGGTCTTCGCTGCACTTTGCGTTCAGGGTGGCCCAAAAAAGACACGCAACGGCATACTCGACTCGTATACACTGTCTCGCTACACTGAGACTCGAACAACCTACACCAATGCATGGGTAAATTTATTTAAAAATTAAATGATACCAAGATCTCCCGATTCGGTCCAGTAGTTTTTGTTCCAGAACCTATTTTTATTATTATTATTATTATTATTCGGCCAAAATACGCAACAATCATACAGACATACATGAGAGTAATCAAATAAATCAATATGAAACAAAGTCGGGGTCATTTGATCCAGAGGTATAATAAGTAGGCCTATTATGCTATCATCATGCTCTTTTCTGCATAAAACAAAATAATGGCCAAGTGACCCGACTTTTAAAATAGGCTCTTTGATGCAGCAAAAACTACTGGACCGAATCGGGAGGTCTCCATCCATCGGTACAGGTGGTTTGACTCTAAAGGTTGTGGAAGTATAAATGCCGTTTTTGTTTTGTTTTGTTTTGTTTTGTTTTGTTTTGTTTTAATTTTTGGGGTTTCTTTTCTTGTTTTCTTGGTTTTTTTTGGGGGGGGGTTGGTTTATTTTTTTTGGGAGGATGCCACCCTGTATAATCAAAATAACTTCTCTGGATATTTCCTTCCTGACCAAATTATTCAACAGGCTGCTTTACTTCAAGAAACGATCAGACGCATTGACACGAGCGATCTAAACGGCAAACTGGTTCCGGTCGGTAAGTAAATTTAGGGCATGGTTTTAGATCTGGGGTAGGAGGTGGAAAATCTGAAAAAGGGGGGAAGAAAAACAATCTGAAAATGTGTCCCCCAATAATTTTCTTTCGCCCAGATTGTCTTTTGTTAAAGCGGGCCGGACAGGGGGCGGTACTGTTACTACCGATTGTGATGTCGTGGCGCATTAATCTCAAAAAAGGGAAGAAATACAAAATGTCAACGTGTTGCGGGGAGAAGAGGTCCTCCCAACAGAGACGAAAAACAGGGTTCATTTACTGACAATGAAACACGAAATTGATATGGCAAATTCAAAAATCATCGAAAGATGTAGGCCTACATCGATTAAACAAAATAGACTGATAATTTAAATTTATTTATTTAGTTTTTACCAAAGTTGTCCGAGGAAAATCACTCTTCAAAGATAACAGCCTTCTCACTATTTTCTGACTATATAACTCTGATGATGGATTAAGCTTTAACGTTTCACGGGTCGAATTACACGAAATATAAATAGGCCTACTGCCTGCAAATGTGGTGTCAGCTCTGCCCATGGGCGTCGTTAGACCATTTTGAAGGGGGTGTCAACACAATGTTGCCGACCGGGTGTAAGCAAAAACCAAACTAAACCAAACAAAACCAAACCAAACCAGAAATCACACACAAACCCAGTCAGAAAAAAATGATTTGAAACCGGGGGGGGGGGGGGGGGGTGAGCGAAGGTTATGACGTTGACGCAATTGAATTTGTGACATATTTCGAATACTTTTAAGTACAGGGTTTGGAAAAGGGCGATAGAGTAGGCTACTGAAGTCTGACGTCAGTCGGCATGACAACTGGCTCCAAACAAATGGAAATTTCGACTGTTCCTTTGTTAACAGACAGTCATGCAAACACATTGACACAAAATAACAAACGTATTCTGGCTCCAAACATTGCATTGACGTCATCACTTTGGTACTCTATTGATCTCCATTCTTAATAATAGGTCAAAACGAACGTCCTGATAATCCTATAATCTTATCATTCATAAAAATTAATTAAATACTGGAATAAATAATCATACGTTTTATAAATATTGCACAATTAACCATATACACCGTGCACTATTCCGACGAGACGCGGTTTTCCCGCAGCAGTGACTTTGTATGCCGACAAAATCAAATAATGGGGTGTCACGCCACCACAACCCCTCTAGCGACGCCTGTGACTAATGCATGCTATATCATACATTGAAGTTTGAATCGCCACTATATATGGAAACTTTACATAACAATGTTTCATTTAGGTGTTTGATGATGATACGTTTAATCATTCACTTTATTTCATTTGCAGATTTAGTAGTTGTGCTGTTGTTGATCTATTTTGGAAAAAAGCTGAGAGAGCATAGCAAGAAAACGAAGTGGGAGCAAAAATGTGAGGAAATTAACAACACTTTGTTCTTTTGGATCTTCCATGGTTAGGCCTACAGTCTTATTTCTAGTGAGAACTAAGCATACAAGGTGTGTCAATGATAACTGAACCCAACTATTTCCCAATGTTACATGGACTGAAATAATGGATTTTTTACCCAAAATAACAAACATGTTATTTTTATCTTAAATTGTATTTTGAGATAAGACTTATTTGTTAAACTTAAGTGTAGTTTTTCATTATGTTAGTTTCTCCAATGATATCGGTTTCTATGTAATGTTTTCACGTGAATTGTATTTCGCATTGACTTGTGTATGTTAACGTATAGTCATTGGTATTGTATGTATAGGGTACCTATGGAAACCAGTATTTTGTGTGTACCCTGAGTAAAAGGAATCTACTTTTTTCCTAATTTTGATATAGGAGGCCAAATATTTCTTTTGAAAGAGAGAATTAAGAATTTATTTTTAAAAAATACACAACGTGCGCGTACGCAACCACGATTACGTTCAGGAAGCTTAGACAGGTCTGCGCTCCATATTGAAATAATTGAAATAAAATGTATGAGTTTTATTTCAATAAAAAGTCGTTCCGAGTATAAACTAGCAATAAAAACATAGACCTTGAATAGCCTCATGTATTTTTTATCGACGACAAAACTTCCTGGTTAACGTCGGTATACTAAAATTTAGTTTTTAAATTTCCCATCTAAATTGAGACAGCGTCACAAACTGAATGCATAATTTTCTTTATCCTCTTGCACTATTCAAAGTGAACATGATATCAAAATAGGTTTTAAGATCGGTGGAATACGACAAATGTTCCCCACGTGAGTTTAAATGTTCCCCACGTGACAGTCACTTGTCCAATATGAGTAACTAAATAGATAGTGTACAAACAAAAATAATTTCAGCAATATTGTGTGGTGTGAGGCAGCGGCGTACACGGCTGTCTTGGGGTGCTGGATGTTACAGTTGGGGGGCTCTCACAATGGTTTTTCTTTATAATTTAACTTTACTATTATTTTCTGTGTTTGCGAAATTTTCGGGGGGCGACTGGGGGCGACAATTGTTTATAGGGGCGCCCATTGTTTATAGGGGCGCCCCCTCCTCCCCCTCCCCTTCCCCTCCCCCTCTCCCTCCCCCTCTCCCTCCCCCTCTCCCCCACCCCCAGCTACGCCACCGGTGTGCGAGGCTACACTGTGTGCGGCGTATTTCATGAAATTTTGTTTTAATACCTGGGCTGAGCTGGGATAATGCCGTCTTGTGAATGAAAATGAGGCATTTCAATTTACAGCATTTTAAATATTGCAAACTGAAGACCAAACTATAAACAAAAATGACCGCGACTTCAATTTATCCATGTTTATCATTCACATTATAGGGTCAAGTCAACACAGATTAAAGAGTCGGTTTCTAGACTAGTCAGTGCTTGGTATACCAATACGTTCACATAAAAAGTGATCGTGAACTCTAAGTCTAATTCTTATGAATTATTTTTCCCGTGCGCAGGCCGAACGCGACCATTCTTGGATCCTGCCGAGCATCAGTGTATGTACTACACATACCCTATGCCCGGTCCGAATCCTGCTTTCTCGGCGAGCAAAGCCACAATCGAAAGAGGTAAACCACGTATGTTCATTTCACACGTCTTTTTTCCCCCAGGTCGTATCTTTTTGATTGTGAGGCAAGAAAAGACAATAACAATTTTAAAAATTGGCCAGTAGAGGGCAGTGCTGTTTCCACACAAAAGGTATTTTGGCACATTCGTTAAGAATTTAAGTTGAGACGTCCCGCATACATTCAAAAAACGTAGCACCAAACTTTTTTTCTT
This sequence comes from Hippasteria phrygiana, assembly GCA_037893225.1. Classification (NCBI taxonomy): domain Eukaryota; kingdom Metazoa; phylum Echinodermata; class Asteroidea; order Valvatida; family Goniasteridae; genus Hippasteria; species Hippasteria phrygiana. The sequence goes on along the minus strand of JAZGUH010000395.1, from coordinate 103,503 downwards.
CAAATTTGACCGCTATAGATTCAGTTTAAACTGAAGTAACAAATTAAAAGCCAACAATGAAAATAAAAGCCAAACCGTATTCCCCGTTTTGTTGACACATAGGCTATACGTCATTTTAATCGACTTTGATTAAGGACGAATAGCCGTAATTTTTCTTCGAGCAGAAGAACGATCCAAATCACTTATGTTAAAAAAATCCTATCACTGCCGGTGTCATATGAATATCCGACTTTTCTTCCCTATTATTGGTTAAACCCTCTCACGTGACCGGTCACTGTCCATTTATCTCCACTTAGGCATGCGCGGTAGAACCACTAAGTCGGCTTTTCAGGGAGGAGACGGATATTCATACTACACAGGCAAATAGTCAAAAGGGCTGAACCAAAGAATGAAATTGTGAAGTCGTGCTTTTCAAATTATATTTCGGCCAGAAATATTTTTCGAAGCAACTTTTTCAGGGATGTTTAATGTTTTTTTGTTTTATTATTATTATATTTGCTGAAAACCTGTAAGCAATTATTGTTGCAACACTCCAAGATCCCCATGATTCCAGCGACGCGCATATCATCCGGTGTGAATTGTAGAATGTATAGTAGCCCAAACGGGCCGACTCTTGTTACACTTCAAAAGTTCAGAAATACAATTTTATGATTAACTTATTATTTTGTTCCTCATTTCTTTTAGGGCCTGGATGCATTATTGAGGAGATACCTACAGAGTCTCTCCACCCTTACGATCATCTCCCATCCTTCATACCGTAGCGGTTCCTAATCAATAAATCGAATTGTATAGGCCTAATGGTTATCAGCGCTTCATGTATCATGAATTTGGTTTCTGATCCTAATTATGATCAATAATTATGCTGAATATTGACAACGCTGTTATGCTTCCTTTTATTCGTGTAGTTTTAATGCATGTATCAGTCTCAGCACAGTTATTATCGTATATTTATATTCGTCGCAGAGTAAATAATTGATGCATTGTGGGCACTTCGGTGATATGTAGAATAAGAACAGAATTGAGTAATACGCAACTATCCAAACGGTACTGGCTTATGTTAAATAATATATTATTTTAATTTGCTTAAAGTCTCGTTTCTTTTAGGTTATGCAAATAAACATAAACATAGGGGTAGGCCTACGTCTGTGCAGTGTAAGTCAATGAATTATGAATAAAGCCCGCTTCATATACTTCATGCGAATGCGAAGCGAATTTATGACGTCAACGCCAAATATTCGCACTGCGAATTCGCAAAAGTTGAACACATTTCAACTTGTGCGAATCTTTGCTGCAAATGTTTCATGACGTCAAATTCGCTTCGCATTCGCATGAAGTATATACCGGGCTTAACGATCAGCTGCAAAATTTTGCTATTAAAAATAATGGGTGTTTTGTTTTATTGGCCAAGTGTATCGTTTTATTATGTATACAGGGGCGGATCCAGGGAGGGTTGGGGGTCGAAAACCCTATTCTCGTTGTCAATTGTTTGTGTGTTCCTTGTAAGGGCCTACGCCTAAAGTACCGTAGCAAACCAGAAAAGAAAAGCAAAACCAAAAGGTCTCTTTTGCGTGTACGTGTGAGGGTAAGAACAAATCAAAAAGGTTAAATGGCGCCACCAACGTTGAGAAAATCAAAAGTAAGGAGAAGATCGGTCACTTGGTATCTCTACAGCGCCCGATGAAACACTATGAAGTCATTATTTTCGACTAGGGGAAGGGCGCCCCTAGCGTTTGATGGGTAAACGCGTGCTTGAAGCTGCGAGAAGTGCAGCATCGGGTGCAAAATGCGAGCGGGATTTTCATTGATGAAGACAAAAATTCACAAAGATGACAAAATGCAGAAATGAAGAGACAAATAAAGGAATAAGTGAATGGATAAATAATATCACGGAGGTACCTCCATTATACATGTAGTTACGTGTTTTAGGGATGATATAGTGATTTCTAAAAATCAGAGAAAACATTTGTACAATGTCATTAAGTTATTGAGGTGATGAGATCGACTGAAATTGTTCACATATGAAAACCAGACTAAATTGTTGAGATATTGGTTTTAAGTTGGCAGGTATCAGTTTGTATTCATTCCTTATGGGTGGGAATTTTGTTATGTATAAAAAACGGGAAGTATCCATAGTTGGGTTGTTTTTTAATTATAAAGTAACAGTCATGTTGTACTCGAACGATTTAATGAAGCTAAATGAAGCATCCGAAAAATAAAGAAATCAAACTTTGCTCCACTCGAGAAGTGTTAATTTCTGTCAATGGTTCACTAGTAATTCTCATAACTGCTACTTCAGACAGTAACAAAATAAGACACACCCAGTAATATAATTTTGAAAACAATGTTTTTGTATTATACCATTGAAGATGAATAAAATTGCAATAAATAAATATTATAGTAAATAACAAAATTGTTTAATTGTTTAATTTGGAAATACTTCTTAATGATAAATTTCTCTGAGAAATAATTTAGTTTTGTTCCATATGTACAATTATATTTTTTTTAATGATATTTGCAAAAGGTGGCTCTCCAAAATAGAATATCAGAAATTCAGAATAAATAAATAAATAAATAAATAACGAAAGAAAGAAAGAAAAAAGGAGGGAGAATTATAATGTTAAGACCAATCCTTGCCAAATTTTGTTGGAGGTGTCATTTAGTGCAATTATTTCAGTGCGGAGCACCAAGTCTTCGTTTTTCTCCATTGTGAAGTACAGGGAACACTTCGGTTGGTCGCAAGTTTTACCTATCAAAGGTATGAGGGCGCCCTTCCCCATGAGCAACAACTTCCTGTTTCACTTTTTCAGCTGAGTGTCTGATCTTCCCCTGGGATAAACTTATGTACGAAAAGATACACCGAAAGAGCAAAACTTGACCCACTGTAACTGTGAAAATCAAAAAAAGGAAAACAGTGCACTAACAATGAACATCCATTGTTACTTAGCATTAATTAACCCCTTGCGTACGGATGACGCATAGGCGTAGCAAGGTCATTTTTATTGGGGGGGGGGGGGGGGGGGTAAACGTGAAAAAGGGCACCTGATATATCTATGCTGAGAGGTAGACAGGGATTTTTTACAGATAAAAAAGGGAGCGGGGACATAATTTTCCTGCTGTTTAAAGTGGAATTTTACGGAAAATAGTGCAAATAAATATGCTTCACAATTATTTAAGAAAAGTAAAGTAGAAATAACATTTCATTTTTTCGAATTATGCTGCAACCCTGGGGGGGGGACTTTTTTTTAGACACCCTGTATAAGATCTGAATGGCCCATTGGCTGTGAGAAGTGAAAAAACATTCGCTATATAACCACTTTTTGATCAATAGATTTGTTTTGAAAGACATGAAATTTAATTTAAAATTTAAATAAAAAAAAATTGCTGTCATTAACATTAAATTGCAAAAATTAAACTTAATGTACAATTTCTGTTACAAAACAACTCATGTACTTTTTAGTAACTCTATTTTATTTATTTTATTTAATTCAACATCCAACAGCGCAAGCGCCAATTACAGGATGTGTGATGAGGGCACTAGAAGCACCGGGGCAAACCCTACTCTTTCACGACAGGTGCTCTGGGTTTTTTTTACGTGCACTGATCCCATAGAGCACACGAGACCTCCGGCTTAACGTCCCATCCGAAGGACGTGACCTTTTGAGATGAATAAGGGCCTGTCGTGCCCCAGAACAATTAATGCACTATTTCCAAGCCAGCAAGCCTTGTGGGGCCTTTGATGGGCAACTGAGTGGGCCCCATACAGTTTTGGCCGATGGGGCCCCACTTGGGTCTCAAATGGGCTAGCCCAAACTTGCCCAAAAGGGTCCTACAATAGTTACCAGGCACGCTACATTGTGTGGTTTTCCAAGTACTGCCTGCAATTAACGTTGCTTAACTTCAGTAATGCGCCACTTGCTCTTCCACTGAGCCCAACAATTTTTATTTTTTTGAGCAACGAGAGTGTTTGAATCCAGCTCCCTCCACACATTCGACCGGAGTGCATTGGAAATGGTATAGATTCATATTGTTTGTACAGCTTGGAATGGCCAGCTACGTACTCTTAACAATTTAGGGGAAATTGTGCAGTGATGTTGCCAAGGATTTTCATTGGGGACACAATAATTATGAGTGGGGGGTCCATGCATGGCAACAGCATTTTAAGTGAGGGCCCGGGGCACCAGCATTCGCAACTGGCTGTGGCAAATGGGGGTAGACGTGATAAAGGGCACTCGATATATCGGGGTCACAGGGGGCACTAACATTTTTAGGGCAGAGGGGGCACTAACATTTTTCAGTGGGGGCACAGGGGCCACTAACATTTTTCAGTGGGGGAACAGGGGTCACTATAATTTTCAGTAAGGGCACACTAGGGCCAGAAGCATGAAGGAAATTATTTTAATGTTGCGTCGATTGTGTACTACGGGCTCCGTTCCTATAGCTTGCGACATTAAACACAGGTACGTCGCAGATACATGTAGAGGGCAGGGTTTTGATTTTTTGTTGGACGGAAATTTTGGGCTACAAAAAAGAAAGAAAAGAAAAAAGGGCACTCTGAAAATATTGGGGGGAAGGGGGGGGGGGTAAATACCCCCTTATCCCCCTCCCCGCTGGCTACGCCTATGTGACGCCATTTGGCGCAAAAAAACCCAGTGCCACCAGGCCGGATGACGCCATTGGCCGCTGTTTGTGCAGTTTCAATCCATTGTTGGATTATTGCGTATAAGTTACGCTTGACTGCACAAACACATTGTGGCCGTTTCGCTTGGCTGCCAGAGCCGCCGCGGCACCCCGACGTCGCCCGTAAAATACTGTACTCATGGGGTCATATGAAGCACGATATGGGGGAAAAGGGAACCCCCTCTTTTGTGTTGGTCTTTTGAATCCATTGTTCAAAAAATCACAACCAAAGCATTGAAACCATTGATCTCCATTATAATGATTGAAACCGACGGTAAGCAGTTTAGCGCCCTCTCGCGACTATTTGTGTCTAGGTCCTACGTTAAGACTTTAAAAGAGCCACAATATAATTGGCTCTTGACAACGTCACTCCTCTCATTCATCCAATCAAAAACAATTTAAGAAATTTTCACACTGACGAGTCTTCAATAAAAAATGGCGGCGCCCACGTCCGCCAGAACCAAACTTTCCACGTTGGAGTCTGAAAGCGACCAGTTCCGTGGAGGGTATTCCCTCAAGATGGCACCGACTGGAGCGAGAGAATACCAAGAACACGGTAATGTTAACGTCCCTCAGTTTTCACGACAGGACACCTTCAAAATTGATATAGACGCCTACGACACGTCAATGGATATTGGCCCGGCATGCCCGCCAGCCGCCATGGGCATGGCGGCATCATCGACATCATCAGGTAACGTTAGGCCTACAGGGTCGGGCCTACATACATGTACATGTACAATGTAGTAGGAGGCAAGAGTTAGCAATGTCACATGGTTTGGAAAGATTTTACTTTAATACCCTCACCAAAATCGGTAAGGAACAACAAATCTTGGAAAATAACCAACCATTTGTGTTTATAGAAACACTTGCTGACTTGGCACAACCTTTAAGTTTGAGAATTGTGTTGGGATATTTTCATGAAATATAAGGGAAGAAAGTTTGTGTTTTCTGTGTTAGATGTTCTTGGCAAAGTGTATGGTCACTCAAAGTGTTCACATACATGTTGATTTCTGTCTCATTTTTTACAGATTTTGCAGACATGAATCTTTGAAATAACAGGTTGTGCCACATGTTAAGACAGTTGTTATCAAGGAGGGATGGTTATTTTCCAAGGTTTTGCTGTTCTTGATCCATTTTGGTGGGGGTATTAAAGTAAAATCTTTCCCTAAATTCTTCAAAAAGGGTGATATTTAATAAATAATTGTTCAAAAACGACAACAAATACCTCATCCTAATTTCTTGACCGTTTGAAATGGAACAAAGAGCATCAGGAGGCTTTCCTATCCCATGTACATGTAGTCAATAGATGGCAGTATTTATCGACGGCGACCCATGGAAAATGCAGGTTTTTACTAAAAATGGCGCGCACATGAAGGTCGTCCTGGTAATCATGCTCTGAATCTTTTATCTTTCTGGAAAAATTTAGGTACATTTTTGAAAATTGGTTACCATTTTATAAAAGAAGGGAAGTTTATGGACTTGTAGGAGTGACTTGAAGCTGAAGTTGTACTTTTGTTTGTAAAGAGCAACATTAGGAAATTTCAATATCACGGTACCTCCAACATACAATGTAGTAGCCCTAGAAGGACGCTATGATATAGCGTCCTAGCGCCCAAGTATGCAAAACAGTCCTATGCTAGAAACCGAAGAAAAAAGATCACACTTTACCTGCATAAATATTCTTGGCATCATTTTATTCAAACAGTTCAACAGCCCATCTCCCTGTACGGATAGAAATATTCCTCTAAGAATGTCAAGAACAGGAGATATTTGCGGCGCAAAATCGTCTCCACGCGACGCTGACTTCACAAACACGAGGAGTAATACCTTGTCCGCACGTCTTGAACGTTCATCAACAACAGAGGGCGCAATTTCGGCCGTGCACGCGGCGACTGTAAATTGCGCCCTCTGTTGATGAACGTTCTAAATGTGGGTATTACTCCTCGTGTTTGTGAAGTCAGCGTCGCGTGGAGACGATTTTGCGCCGCAAATATCTCCTGTTCTTGACATTCTTAGAGGAATATTTCTATCCGTACAGGGAGATGGGCTGTTGCACTGTTTGAATAAAATGATGCCAAGAATATTTATGCAGGTAAAGTGTGATTTTTGATCTTCGGTTTCTAGCATAGGACTGTTTTGCATACTTGGGCGCTAGGACGCTATATCATAGCGTCATTCTAGGGCTAACAGTGTAGCTACAACGTACAAGAGTTCCGTATCCGGCCATCGTAAATTCGCCAAAAAACATAACAAATTTCACCCTACCTTGTGTTTTCATTGAAGACAATTCCTTGCAGCCTTGCAAAACTGAAATCCTCTCAGACTCGGGAAAGGTGTTTTTAGGGCGATTGTGTAGGTCTAGTGTAGGGCCCCTCTTTAGTTTTGATCAAATTAGAGTCAAGAGTATTTTTTCTCATTCCAAAATGACTTTTTCAACCTAAAGCAGACTTCTCTTAATTCTACTGACATATTATTTTACAATTTTGAACAGTTTATTGCGGCAGAAAATTGGATTTTCTTACGCGCAGTTGCCATGCGAATATCAGCGCAGTTTAACGTGTTTACTGTGTGCGTCGCGGTGATCGCCATCTTTATTTTCGCGTTGCATTTTGTCATCTTCATCGTCGCTTTACCCCAAAATTTCCCTCAAAAACTAAAACCCTGCCCTTTATCTACGGCAAAGGGATACCTCAGTGTTGGTTTGTAATGTCGCTGACTAGTTTGGCAATTCCAATAACCTAAAAGTGGATATTTGTTTTCCTGGGGAACTGGGACCTACATGTACACTACACAATCGCCATTTTTAGGCCATATTTTGGATGCCCATGTCATTTGCGAATCCGATCGTGTAGGCAGCCATATTGTGTAATATGAATATATGCAATGGATAAACAACACTTTTGCGTGGAACAGCAAAAACACTGAACATTAAAGAATACACATTTTCAATTTTAATGAAATGCCATGTCCTGTACCATCACGCACCATCACCACTTGTACAAAGCCTATCAATGGAACACAAGACATCGGATGTCATGAAGCAGAGCAAAGGTCATGACATCCAAGCCCACAGTTCCATTGTAATTGCTGTTTTAAGCAAACATACATTACTCATGGAAAAGCAAAAACACTGAACATTAAAGAATTAACATTTTTTACTTTAATGAAATGCCATAATAGGAGAGACAATGTTTATCCAGAACACCATAAAAATTGGTAAACATTACTATGTCAAATTCCCAATTATTGGCAATAAAAAACTGTAAACCACGTGTTTGTAATGCACCCAGCATCAAGTATGTATCAAAATCACCAAGTATGTTTCAGTTCTGCAGAATGCTCAATATATCACTTGTGGCTAAACAAGTTATTAACAAATTTTTTTGGAGTGTTGGAGTGAACGTAATGGTCAAAGAACACTGCCGGGCATTCCCAGTGTCCAATTTTCCTGGCTACGTCAGGATCGCAGCCTGTGTCAAATGCAACTGTAGCTGCCGTGGGTCTGAAGGATTTGGCACTGAAGCCACACCCCCCAAGACCAGCAAGTCTTAGAGCTGAATTAAGCTGATCTGCAATAGATCCAGCTGACAATGCTCCAACTGGTCTCTTAACCCTAACAGCCCAAGGCTTTTTACTAGAATCCTTCCCTAACCACACAAACTCCAACACTGTGTATTAAACCAATGGCACAATCAGGGCATCAAGTCCCATGCAAAGTGATGGTGCCAAGGCTCTACAGTACCCAATCACACAAAATTCAACACAAATGGTTTGTTTGATTTTGGCAGGTTAGGGATGGTTAGGGTTAAGAGTGATGAACAGTGGGTCATCCTTGCATAACAGCCGATGGCTGTTGGATTTGCGGATGTAAGTTTGTAGGCAAGAGATTGGGTCCACCCACGAATTGTCCGCTGCTGGGATGGTGACCGAGAAGCCTTTTCGGTGAATGTCATTCTTGATCCCAAAGAATTGGATTGACAGTGTTCCATTCTCGTGGAAAGTAAGCTGACTTTTGCGCATAACCATAGGTTCACTTGGCCCATTTTCGTTGAACAGTACATGTACACCTTTAGGTGCAAGGTCAGATGGTCGTGCCATAACTGCGAGTGTCAAAAACGTTATTGCTTTCAAGCGTAGACGCTTTAAGTCAAGTTCCTCATTGTTACCCCACGATTGGAAGAGACTGACAAATGGCTGTATTGCGCATGGCAGAGGAGCGCGCCATTGGAGCGGTGGTACCACTCTTTTCAAGAGCAGTAATCAGTCTATGAATTTCCGCAGAGTTTGTGGGATTGTCCTTTCCCGGGAACGCTTGATAAAGGGCTGTCAATGCAGCTATGGTGCTACGCAAGACTGATCGTGGCTTGGGGGATGAGTCTGCCACCGAACACAGAAACTCTGCTTAGTCTGTTACTGTGGCAGTGTCATAAGGTGGATATTTCAATTGTCTTTCCACACAGTATTTGTGAAGCCTTTGTAACTGGCGGTCATATACACGCAGTGTAGTCGGCGCCCAGCTGAGTATGCATTGTGAGCTGGCCCTCGGTGACCAGTTCAATAGTTTTAAGTGACTGCTCCAGATACTCGCCAAGCCAATAGTTGCCAGTGGGCATTCTTTAGTGGTTCTGGTTTCGCTCCCACCGACCACACAGTTCGTTTTGAGTTTGGGAGGAATATGGGTGGCGCTATTGACATTTCTTGCAGTTTTTGATACCAGATTTGAGCTGGCCAACATGGGGTGATCAATGTTGCTACTGCATGTTGCTGCTTTAGTAAAGCCGGATCGGAGGGTTTACAAAATTGTTTTCTGTCCGCCAATTGTTCTGCGCCATAGCATCCACTCCCTCTGATCTTGGATCGAAGAAGCGACTGTTGTAACGGGGGAGCTGTGTGTTGAGGACTGTTGCACAGTGATCTATGGTGTGAGGGCCCCATTTTCTGTCGAGCCATTGGAATAGACCCATGTGAAGTCGCCACTCGTACCGCAGGTTGAGTCGGGAGAGGGCATCTGCCAAGTCGTTATCCCGGCCTGGTAAATACCGTGCGGTGATGACGATATTGTGTTGAAAGGCTAATGCCCATATCGCTGTTGAGATATCCGACAGGTCCTGTGCTGGACCCCCTAAATGGTTCAGGTAGGCCACTGTGCTGATGTTGTCGGAAACAATTTCGATTGACTTCCCATTTACTATGGGTAGGAACGAATGAAGTGCCATAAGTACTGCACACATTTCCCGATAATTTGAGGGCATGTTGCTCAACCTTTTGTTCCAAAAACCTGCTGCTTTTTTCTCGAGGATCCACGCTCCCCAACCCGTGGACGATGCATCGGTGAACATTTGGAGTTCTACAGGTCGTCGCTGTATTGGTGTGTGATTCCAATTGTTTGGGGCATCGCGCCACCATTGTAGGTCTTTTATCGCTGCCGGTGTAAGTTGCAAACTGTCGTGCCAAGAGGTCTTGGTTGCGATGACCCTGTACACATTGCGAAGTAACAGTTTTGCAGGCAAGATTACTTGTGCCATAGACACACACTGACCGGCTATGGGTCCTTGCTTGTATGGTTGGCTTTCGTAGCGCCCTCTGAATATCTCGCGTTTTGTCGTGGGGAATGCATATTGTTGGCACAGCACTTGGGTAGGTGGAGATAATATGCCCGATCCACAATTTTTTGTGTTCAGGTACCAGTGAGGATTTGTCATAATTAATCGTCCATCCAAGATCCTCGAGAGTGGCAATTAGGAAGTCTGATTGGGCGGAAATATCACTCTGTGATGCCGCAAGTAACCAGTCATCAACAGGGGTGCACGTAAGCCACAGACCCTAACATATTGAAGAACAGGTCGCAAAGTTTTGGCAAAGAAGTAAGGCGAGGCATTTAAACCAAATGGAAGTCTAGTCCAGCAATAATAATTATGATTCCATTTAAATCCCAGGAAGGTTTGATGAGATTCACAAACGGGCACATGATAAAATCCATCCTTAAGATCAATAGTAATTAACTGGTCCTCACTCTTCACCAATGAATAAACTACTATCAATTTTCTCGTTTGAAAACTTGGGGGCATCAATGTAAGAATTCACAACACGTAGATCAATAATAAGTCTCCACTTATTTTTGCCCATTTTCGGTACCACATTAAGTGGGGAGACAACTCTAGGTTTAAGGGTACATCTGGCAATAATACCTTTCTGAAGCAAGTTTTTAATCTAACAATCTAAAAATGTCATTTGATCACTTGAAAACTTCCTGTTAGGCAAATTAATTACAGGTGGGTCAGTGGTAAACGGTAATGTAACACCGCACTGAAGCCAACTATTAAATTACAGTTGAAGATGCACCAATTTTTTGCCACTTGGAATAGTTAGTACATTTTTGTAAGTGGCATGATTGAGAGTTATTCTCCTCCATACTGAGGCTGGTTGGGAGGATAGTTGGCTGCTAAGCCACGGAACACATCCGTTCTACCTTGACCACGACCACCTACTCCCCTACCAAAATTTCTATAACCTCTGCCTCTTGGGGGATTCGACCTAGGATTAGAACGTGCACCTGATGTTGTTTTCCTTGAAGCTGCAGCTAGTTCTGCTGCCAATTTTAGCTGGTTCACTCCTCGATCAGAGAAGCATGCATTGTTTTTCTGAAAGCTGCGAAACAACTTCGAGGTATCCTCGTCGAATTGTGATGCCACAATAACTGCCTCGTACTCACGCTGATTGTAGTCCAAGTTGGCTTTCAGGATCACAGCCAGCTGGTCCAAGAATGCTGGATCTAAGGTCGGTGTATGCTAACTGTAGCACTTTCAGAGCCGTTTCCACTTAGCGACTGCTCTTTTGCAGCAGAAAGTAAAGTGCCTTCTCAGTTTTATTGTTGGTCCCTGATGGGCAAGGGCCCTCACACAGCCTCAGCGAAGAGTCCAGTTGTACTCGCGAGACGGTATCCGTTACCGCGCTGAACTCCTTTTGGATATCGTCTTTACTGATGGCGGCCGAACCGGTGTCAGTGGCTAGTGTGTTTGCCTGATTATCATAGGCGCAATCGGGCTTGTCGTGTTGTGTCGTTTCGACTACACTGTTCTTTTTAGGGGTGGATTCCTCCGAAGTCGGGGCGATTCTCGTTTAATTTCTAGCACCACTAATCTCTTCTGGATATCATTGAGCACGGTCAAAAGTTCCATATTCCTATCAGAATCGTGTTCCGTATCAGACATTTTGTGGTGATATTTCGATTTTTTACGGCATCGAAAGCGGCGTGATTGCGCGATAGAACACGAAACATCGGATGTCATGAAGCAGGGCAAAGGTCATGACATCCAAGCCCACAGTGTGGGGGCGCTGTTCCATTGTAATTACTGTTTGTTTCTACCATTTTTGAGTAGAGGGGAACCACATTTTTATTTTGGAAGTCAAAAACAGTCAAAACCAATAATGAAATACTCAAATAAGTCACTAAACAAAGAGAAACAACAGAACGCACCTCTGATCTTCATGTATACAAATCTGCATAAACCTCAGTGGCCGTTGTGCGCTGTACGAACAACTGTCGCCAGCGCCAGCAGCCACCATAATTATTACCACTCGGGGAACATCCATAAATCATTGCTGCCTAGTTTAGCGCCTGCTTACGTCATGCTTGTACTAATTTTACGTACGTTTGCCCATCGCAATTTAGATGTCTATGGGAGGGACGTCTTGGTTCCACCTTGTAAAACAGATAGGGCATTATTTTGAATGGCAGTACCTTTAGGATTAATATGCACCAAATTTGTATACAGGTACATGTTTAAGTGGGAAGCCCTGCCTGACACAAGTCAAGGGGACAAGGGTGTCATATCCTGCCTTTATATTATTGTGTGGATTTGTTGCCAAAGCAATAAGCCAAATGAACAAGATCTTATATGACTATATGCTTGTTCCATTTCATGGATTACGTTGGAGTATTCCAAATTGTCTACATCATCAAATTAGGCCAAGTAAAATAAACACCAGTTGATCGTCCACATTCGTTTCAAAAAGAGGAGGGTGAGAGCCTTGTTTTTTCTTTTTCTTTTTTTTCCCAAGTTGGCTGCCAAGCATTTAAATACAAAAATGGTCGCCAAATTGTCAGTTTAGTCGAATTTTGTATTATATAGTTGAGATACCGAACTGGCTTATTCTGTCTCTGAACAGGCAACAGTCATAGCTGCCATTATTTACACAAAAAGTAAGTCAAGGTTGCTGTACAAGGTTGCTGCATTAAAAATTTTGATTTGCAATATGTGAAAAAGTGTTTCATTTATGGAGCTTGTGTCTAATGATGCTTCAGAGCTTTTGACATTATTGAGTGACAGTAAAATAATTTTCCCTTTCACATGTTGGCCTGCTATGCATTATTTGGAGGGGGAAATAGTGATTATTACTTGAGGATTGAGATGTCTAGGTTTATGTCTCCGACGATGTAACACCACATGTTTTTGAATGACTCGGGCATTGTATAATAGAGTGTAGAAGGGCAGTTCTATGAATAATACATGTACCACCATATCACTCGGTACCTTTATCAGTATTTGCACTCAAATCATCAGGGATGCAAACAAGTTTGCTGGTTAAGTCATGTCATGCATACAGGTGTGCATCACAGCAGTGAATGCTTGAATGTACATGTATGGCCGGGCTGGCGAGAAGTGCAGTGACTTACATTTGCAGTAGAAATACATGCAAATAAATATTTAATAATAATAAATTAAATTTTTCTATTTCCATTTAAAAATGACCAAAAGCGCATAACAGAAATAATACACCATTAAATACACAGATATAGATACAACCAAGAAATTAATGACAAATCACTTTTTTTTTTTTTTTTTTTTAATAACAGACGAGGGTCCCAAGCCAGCTCCCAAACCTCAGTATGGGGTTACGTCTGTCTCGCCATAGGGGGATGTGTGTCTATGTACCCCCACTATTTAGGATTTGAGAAACGTCCTAATTTTTAAAATGAAATTTCAAATGTCAAGCAATTTATAGCAGCATTATTATTATTATCATTTCAATACATGTACCAGAAGTCCAGAACATGTTAATTATGAGTGTCTTGATTTTATTCTGATGCGGATTTACATGTACATCAGCAGGTTGAGTGTATAAGAATCTGTTTCAAATCAGTGCTCAGATGATGTACATTGTATTTTGTAAATTTTGTGATAGATTTGCGACAAAGAGCAGTTTTGAATGGAGGGACAAAAGACCACATCACTGGACCAATCCAGCCCTTTGCAAGACCACAACAAGGTGTTATATCAAAGCTCATGCAGGAGTTCCGGTCTGTGATTGGGGTAAAAGAAGTAAGTCAATTTCTTGTTGTAGTTCTCGCAGTCAGAGAGCTGTGGAATAGACTATTCTGAGCAGACAGAAAAATAGTACTGCAGATCTGACCGTTCACACTGATGGATTTAAGAGTTTTATTTCTGCGCCACCATTGGCCAGTTTCATGGAGCTACCAGCTGGCTGGGTACCAGCTAAAAATCCATGTGATTTCCTGCTACTGAGCAAAAGTCAAGCTGATTACAAGTCCGAGCAATATATGTACATCACATGACAATTTGACTGGTAATCCTTTTTGTACCGAGGTAAACTTTTCATGCTAAGCAAATTGTTGTGATTAGCAGCTCTGTGAAATTCACCCAAGACTCCAAATACTCACTGGACCGTTGGACAGAGTCTGGTAAAACACATGTACATGCAGTTGGTGTCAGTTCTTGGAACGCCATGACCTAAACTAGCTCAGTGATTCAGTGTTGTTTTTTCCTGTGAAAATAAATCTTGCATTTGATTCAGAAATTGGCTTGTTGTTGATAGTGACTTGAAAAAACAAGAATATTTGAGCTCATATGGCAAACAAAGTCAATTTTCGAAGTTGTAGAGATCGTGTTTTAATAAATTTGTCTGGTCACCAATTTCTTATGGTTCTGATAATTTTTTTTATGTTGTTGGCCTGGGGTTCTAACAGTAGATGTGCGATAAAATCTGAGCACTGGTCTCACGAGCACTTGAAACAAAAATAGGGCATGCTGGATGTTCGGAACAAAGCCAAAGCACTGGTTATGCAACAACTTGCCAACAAGAGTTATGAAAACTTCAAGCTGAAGATTCTATCAGCTATATGTACATTGGTATCCAAATGTACATGTAGCTTCTAAATGGGCACCGTGCAAAGTTTGAGATATGACCCAGTGTGATAGATCCGTGATCCCATGTGATTGTTCAGTAAAGCCATGGGATAGTTGTTGGTGCAGTTGTCTTCCAGGTGTGTGACACTCGTGTGAATGCACTGGCACTCTGCTTGCACGTCGGGCGGAGTTGACCATTTGGAATTCAGTCCTAACTCATGAATATGAATGCGATGTAGTAAATGAAATGACTTGACTTATATTATTTCCTCATAAATGTATGAGATGTAGAATTTTATTTCCATTATTTCCCTGGCAGGCAAGGAGAGTAGTCATCCTTGGTGTCTTTGACATTGCCTGTATGTTAGTGCTTCTGCTTTGGTGTCAGTCAACCAACAGTATGGGTGAGTACATGTGTACAGGTATTGCATTGACACAGGCTTGTGCTAAAACTATTTTCCATATTAGTCTACTGGTTAGTTTGTACATAATGTACATAGTGTAAGTTTGGTACATAGTGCATTGACTGCATTCCACCAGTCCACATGAAGTTTTACTAGCCTTTAGGGTTATTTTACACTTTTTAAGGGTACATTGTAGTACTATACAATATTTGCTTTTGCTGTCATTTTCAGAAATAAATTGATTTTGGGGTTAGTATTTTATAGCGTGCTGGCAAATACTGTAACACCGACCTGTGTAAAGTTTTGTGTGCAATTATTTGCATAGATGCTGGAAAACAGAGAGAACAAAATTATGTTCTAGTAGTCTGGTTCCCTAAACCTACTTTAGACAAAACGGAGCAATTTATAGAGTCGGGAATTATCAGGTCGGGAAACTAAACTATTTCCAAAGATTGTCAGCAAACAATTGTTGGGGAAAAAGATATAAATTTCCAATTTTCTTGAAAACGACAGCACACCCAGGTGCCATGATTTTACAGGATGCTTAAGACTACTATTTACTTTAGTACAGTATTTGGTAATAATTCAGTAGTTTTGTTTTTAATGTTTGCAATTGTTGTATACCTCGTTTCAAGGAGGAAACCAGTTTGTAACAGTTAGGATGTTAGGTAATAACCAGCAGGATTTTTTTGTGGGTGTTTCTACACTAGGCGAGTAAAAATAAAAAAATAGCTCCGCAAATAGTTTTAAATTTGTATCAGCTGAAATAATGCTGACTATGCACTATGGTGTATGCCACTCAATATCTATTAAATGACTCAAGAAAAAGTCTGCAGAAATAGAAGATTTGTAAAAGACAGCAAAATAGAGCAACTGCCCCAAAGCCGAAGGCTAAATGTTTGGAAATTAATGGATGAAGATCTTCACTTTCAAAATCACACACAATTTAAAAATGGATTGCTCTATTAAATTTAGACTTTTCCTTTTCTGTAGAAGAGGACCATCTATCCTTTAATAATTTTTTTTTTTTTTTTTTTTTTTTTTTTTTTTTTTTTTTTTCTCCGTGAAAGTGGAGCTATACAGCTCCATTTATTACATTACATGTACCAAAGGTAATACACAATATTTACAAGAAATTAAAAAATTGCATACAACTCTGATGAGACAAAACCATAAATACGAACGTAGCACATGAATACTAAGACAACAAAACCAAACTTTTCCCGCTTGAAACTATGTACATAAATCAAAACCTCAAAAAACTTTGGCGCATTCGGCCAAAAACTTAATTAAATGCAAAAACACCCTTTTGATAAATGTTACACTATATACACCAATTAACTATCATATTTAAGCAGCCTTATATCAAATAATGATCAAATATAATTATGTAAATATAGATACGTTTAAATATATATATACACATTTTATACACACACTTCTATATATACCTACACACAGGCATACATATAGAAACCGCAGACAAAAAAAACATGAACGCATCATTAATACTAATAACCAATAACATTAGAAACAAAAGGTGAGAGTTCCTCTCTCCAAGAAACACAAAGCAGAATTTTTACAATAAAACTTCTTAAACACCTCAATATCTAATCTCTGTTTTTCCATACGGAGAAAGTTACGAAGATTGGCTTGATATTTATACAAAACATCGTACTCGAAATTTTCAAAAGTTGCACGACATCGTGTCTTCCAAATCACTCGATGCAAGCGGCCAATAAGGAAAGTACACAAAACATTATAAAGACCCGTTCCCAAAACTCTATTTACATCGGTTAACATAAATTGACGGTTCTTTTTGTATCTACGAATAATAAATTCTACAAAAACCCAAGCGTCAAGATGCTTCTTGCAGTTAATAAAAATATGTTCAAGTGTTTCCACTTCAGTGCTACAAAGTGGACATAGATCGTCCTGAACTATACCATATCTCTTTAACTTATCTTTTGTAGGCAAAATTCTGTGTTTCAATCTGAACCAAATATCATTATCGACACTGTCTAGTATTCCACAACCATTATTATTCCAAACAGTAATCCAGTCAACATTTTTCGTTTTAAAAAAATCCTCCCAGAAAAGTTGAGAAACAGGAGGCCTGGAAATTCTGTCAATAAGATCATTGTATATAATCCTAACAGTCGTCTGCGATAAATTGAAAACGTTATCTTTTTCTTTATTGACCAAAGTAACATTGTTGAGAAAATGATTAGGGGGGCCTTCTCTTAATTCTTGTACATAATCATCTTTAATTTTTCGTTTAAGACCTGCCACGATACGGCCAGCATTAATCGGTAAAATGTTGCATCTTTCTGCCAGACGATGAAAAGAAACAATTTCGCCATTATGTACAATTTGTCCCAAAGACAGAATGCCCCGGGGTTTCAAAATTTTACTGTTTAATTCTTTTTGGTTATCGTCCGTAATTACGGAGTTTTTCCAAAGGGGTAAGTTTCGCGTTTCGTTAAAACAACTAAACAAATGACCAACATTAAAACCACTCCGAGAAAAATCGAGAATGAGATCCTTGAAGAAAGGTTGCGTTTTGGAAACTGTCGTCTTGGGATTTTCTAAAATGTACCAACCGAGTTCGTTTTCGCCGCTCGCCTGGTACAGACAATATTCGAAAAAACATTTCCATTTTCCGACACAAAGAATATTCAATTTTAAGGCGCGAAGTTTCAAGTTGATGTCCAAGATCCCCGTACCGCCTTTCTTTACAGGGGCACAAATAGTGTTACGTTTAATTTTATCAGGTTTTCCACCCCAATAAAAATCCCATTTAATTCTTTCCATCGCTCTGATATAATCTTGCGGACATGAGAGAACGGATCCGTAATAAGCGAGTCCAGACCCTATAAACATATTTGCAACAATAGATTTTCCCTTCAAAGTAAGATCTCTCTTTTTCCAATTTTTAAAAATAGTTTCCATTTTACTAACCCGTGGTCCCCAATTTCTATCGGAATTATCATCATTTCCAAAAAAGATTCCAAGAATTTTGAGATGGTCATTTACCCAAGAAAACCCTCCCGGTTTATCTAATCTATTTACCCATTTCCCCAACCAAAGACCCTGAGTTTTTTGGCAGTTAATCTTTGACCCAGACCCCGCGCTATAAGTACTGAAAATACCTTCTAAATGACGGAAATCATCATTATCGGTTATAAAGATTGTCGTATCGTCGGCATGTTGGATTAACTTCAAAAATCGATTATCATTCGGAAGAGAAACGCCTTTAAGGAAAACATTCTTTCTGATAAGACAGGCTAAACCTTCCGCGCAAATGGAATATAGAAGCGGTGACAAAGGGCACCCCTGTCTTATTCCTCTGGAGACAGAAAAGGTTTCGGTAATAAAATTATTTACAATTACACAACTATAAGGATCACTGTATAAAATGTTGATCCAACTGATCAAACTGTGGGGAATTCCCATCCTTTCCATGATGCCAAATAAATATTTCCATTCTATGCGATCAAAGGCTTTTTCTTGATCTACACTAAGTAAGGCACCCGCCTCGTTCTCATTATTGATATAAAAGATTGTATCCCTGATGGCCATTAAACTTTCTTGTATGTTTCTGCCCCCAACCCCACAAGACTGATCCTCCCCGATAATATCGGGCATAATAGTTTTTAAACGATTCGTGATAATTCTAGAGATAATTTTATAATCTACGTTGAGGAGACTAGTGGGCCTCCAGTTTTTTAAATTACTTCTCTCGCCCCTATTTTTAAAAAGAAGACGTATAATCGCGGTGTTCATGGAACGGGGAAGAGACTCCAAAATTTGACATTCGTTGATGACCTCTTTAAAATCATCCTTAATCATAGGCCAAAACAATTGATAAAATTCCGCCGTTAACCCGTCAAGACCCGGAGATCGCTCTTTACTCATTTCATGAACAGCACGATAAATTTCGTCATCACTGAAATAGCTATCAAAAAACTTAATAGTATCGTCTGAAAGGTTAAAGGTGTCAACATCGTTGGAAATTTCTTGAAAAGCATGATCGTCAATATACTCACTAGTATACGATAAAAAGAATTAACATACGAACACATTGAAAGGGAATGATCATAAAATTTTCCATTTTCGTCTATTAACAAACCAATGGAGTTATCTTTACTCCTCAGTTTTGCCATATTGCCGAAAAAAAAAGTTGGCTTTTCACCGGACATTTTATTAAAATGACATTTGATTCTGGACTGTTCCAAATCTTCCAAGTGAAAGAAATTAATTTTCTGCTCTATCTTGTTAATAATATTCTTATCTGGATTGGCAGCGTTCAGCTGTCTGGTAAGATCTTTTTGCAGACGAGATCTGTATTTTTTCTCCCTGTTATATTTCTCCGACCCATAATCTTTAATAATTTCTTTTAGTTTACATTTTCCGTAATCCCACCAAAAAGATAAGTTATCGAAATAATCTTTTCTAGTTTTCCAATAGTCCCAAAAGGAATTGAGACGATCGATACATTGGTCATCTTTTAATAAACGATTGTCGCAGATCCATCTGCCCGACCCAAAATCGACATCGCGACTCTCTAGTCGGCAGACAACTGCAAAATGGTCGCTCAGACCTAAAGAAGTAACATTTGCATAAGACAAAAAACATTGCAAATGACTAGAAAGAAAAATATAGTCGATTCGACTGCTCTTTTTCCAACCTCTATGAAAGAAAGTGTACCCTTGCTCGTCAGGGTATAGGGTTCTCCATATATCGACCAGATCATGTTTAAGAATAAGATTACGTAATTCGATAACACTTTTATCCTTAGTTTGATTCAAGTCAAGTTGACAGTTAAAATCACCCATAATAATCCAATTGCAAGAACTACATTTCTGTAAGTATTGAGAAAGATTTTGGAAAAAGGTTCTCTTTACATTAAGAACATTGGGACAATAGAGACCCAAAAGGTTTAGGGTAATTCCCTTCCACAAAATGTCGCAAGCCACAATCCTACCCTGATCGTCGCTGTCGTGATTGGCCAATTTAATTCCACTCCCCTCAGATGCCAAGATAGCCACTCCCCTAGAATCTGTTTCCCCATGGCTGAAAATAATATCCTCTCCCCATTGTCGTCTCCAAAAATCTTCATCAGTACTCGTACTATGGGTCTCTTCCAAACAAATGATATCATATTTTTCTCGGATCAGATGATTGAAAATAATTTCTCTCTTTTGATTATTGCGAAGCCCGTTGACGTTAAGAGTAACTATCCTGAGCATGAGGAGAAGTAGAATTAAATTGGCCATAAATGTTCAAAGCAAAGGAAACAAGACAGAAATGAGGACAAAAGGGAGAAACGTTTACCCATTACTGTGATTTGGGCCTGCCTCTCGGTCGCGGAGCCTGCGGCTTGGAAGGTTCTGCCGTTTGAGATGCGGTCTCCTCTAACGGTTGTCTATGCCAGGATGTGCGCTTTTTCCGCAGTTTCTGGACGCCCCGTCTGACGTAGGTAACGTATTCGTCGCCTTGCTCCTCTGTTGGCTGATCCGTGGTCTGTTGTTGATCCATTCCGGTTTCTTGGCTCTCTTGTGTTTCCGAACGTTCTGTTTCTATATTTGCCGAGTCCTCATCTTTCGGGAGTTTACTGACGGTGCCTTTATCACCCTCGACGAGTTTTCTCTTTCTGGTTTGTTGCTCCATCGCTTCGCCCCAGAAACCTTTGGCAACTGGGATTCGGCTCGGGGGGGGGGGGGGGGGGGGGGGGGGGGGGGCATCTTGGACTTGCCCTTTGATGTCAGAAGGGCATCTTTGAAGGGAGTTTGCGATTTTCCCTTCGCTCCTTTCGACTCGCAGTCGGCACTCTCGTCGACCTTGCTCTTCTCCGCTTCATCCTTCCCCCCGGTTTGTCCTGGCTCGCGGACTAGCTCCTTCGGTGGCGGAGGGACTACTATGATGGGCGTACCGGCCATCTCGTCTTCGCTGTGTGGCTGTGACGGATCTTCCTCTCCCGCATCGTCGGTGTCCTCGCTGTCGTCGTCGGGAAAAACGCTGTCGCCGTCCGTACTGATGTCGCTGACTTCTTCCTCCTGTCTGTCATGCCAAATAGCCCTGTGGTCGTAGCTGTTACAGATGAAACACCGCCCACGAGCTGGGCAATCCCTGGCCAAATGGTCGGTCCCCTCGCAAATCTTGCATGTCTTGAGTTGGCCTCTGTGACGGACGGGGAGCGAGAAACCGCCAACCTTCAGAAAACTGGGGATTGGTTTTTTCAGATTCCTGACAAGGCAGCTTCTTACCCCGGTCTCAATCTGTTCGTCGAAAGCATGGCGTTGTCGTCTAATATTGGCGACGATCCCGTAGGCAGAAAGAGCACTCAGCACGCTCTGATCAGCCATCTCAGATGGAGCCTTCACGTACACGACCACGGAATTTTGAACACTGGCACGTTCACAATGGACCATCACGTTGTGCAGCATGATTCCCTGCAGCGCGATCCGTTCACAATGCTTCTCATTATCGAAGGTGACGTTGTACCAATTGTTAGTGAGCTCTGCTATGCACCTTATTGTCGATACCGTAGATAATTCTTTTCTCACCGCTAAATAGACCTCCTCGGGCGTAACACCCATTATGTTGCTGGCGTTGAAACGCACGGTGTTCTCTCTCTTCAACATGGGGCGTCTATACATGGTGGGGTCCAAGATGGCGACCCCGCCGATGGCGTAGTCAAAAACGACGCCCAAAAAGGCCAAAAAAAGGCCCTAGAAACACGCTAAACTTCAGAATAAGGATTCTGTCTTACCAGCAATGATAGAAAAAACGATTGCAGATATTTGCTTCCAAAAAAGCAAGTCAAAAAAATGCAGAAAAGATAGCTTTCCAAGAGCTCGATGTGGGCACGACTTGCGCCCTCGAACGCATTTATTTATTTTTTATTTATTTTATTTTCATCTCAAGGCAATAAAACAATTACAGTATATACATACACATAGAAATTATTGAGTTTTATAACGTTACAACAGGAGTAATAAGTGAACTATAAATGTATAGAAATATTAATGCCAAGAGATGCAGGAGACCCACAAAAAGCAAAGCTTGTCGAGTGCGGGTACCCTGAACATAAACAACAACTTGAGAACTAACAGTGGAAATAACCAAATCAAACAAAAGCATTACATGTATTTAAACAAGCTTAAAAAAAAAAAAAAAAAAGAGTATGAAACAATAACGAACAAACATAAGACTATACATGGTAAGTTAAAAGAAGAAAAGAAAATAAAGCAGAATAATTAAATGAACATGTCCGGGATTAAATTTCTGAATAATAATTCATAGTCGGTACATCTTTTGTCTCTGTCTGTGGTGCAAAACCCACAGGTGCATAAGTCAAGGCTTATCATTGGCCTGTGTCCAGTCAATTTTCTTATTGTCTTGAGTCATGTGAGTGATCTCACCATGACTGGGTATTTAAACTACATGTATGGCTTGAATTAACCGAGTCCATTCATTGTAAAAGTAAAAACCCAGCCATTGTTTTTTACCTTGTGTGGATGATTGACCACATTGGGACCAATAAGCCAGTTTGGTATCTTAAAGGTCAAAGGTTAGTCGGGATAAAATTGCTGACATAATGTCACGCCCTGTTACGTGAATGCCCATTCTGATTGAATTTACCATGTGCGTGTTGTGCGACCACCTTTTGCATTCACACGCGCGCGTTAGGTCACAAGGGTCATTCGGGATAAAATGTCATTGTGCACGTGCACAGTTGAAATACCGAACTGGATTATTATTCATCAGTATTTAACTAGTACTTCTACCTTTTGACATTTCAGCATTGAGTGCCTACACATACCTGACAGTATGTGACCTTATGCTGCTGATGACCTGCCTTATCACGATATGGGTGTCTCAACAGAAACCGGTGTCTGTGTATTCCTTTGGGTAAGACATACTTGTACATACATGTATAGGCTGTTGATCTAGCTTCTCAATCATTACAACTAGGTTTTTTTCATTTGAGTCTTTCTGGCACAGTCAACCTCCAGATCCCACATACTTTAACCCTAAACCTGCTAAATCCAACGGAGACCTATTGTAGAAATCTTGTGGCTGTTACATTACGCATGATGTTCCAATATTTTCCATGCTGGCCCCAATGGTTACTGCACATTTCATATACATGTAGCCTACGTGAAGTTTTACTACCCCAAGGCATTATTTTAACTTTTAAAATGTGTTTTCAAGAAGAGGAAACACAGTTTCATACAGGTAAAGTATGATGCTGTGTTTTACTAGCCCACCAACAGGGTATAATATGCTGGTCTTTAAAAAGTTTTTAAAAGTCTGAAATTGAATTTTCTCAATTTAAGGCCTTAAAAAGCATTACAAAGTATTAAGTTGAGTTCTCCAAGGTCTTAAAAAAATGGACGAAGTGAGCAATGATTTTTTTTATCAGCTCGTAAATAACAATCACACAGTGTATAAAATATTCAGCTATTGGAGTGCATAGCAAATTTTCCCGGAAAGCTGATCGTACATGGCAGACACCTCACAAGTATTCCAATCCCGGGATCCAAAATCCACCCATACATCTAGTGCAGGTCTGCTTATTTTTGGTCTTAAATTTTGTTTAGGGCAGCATTAAAAGGGTCTTAAAAAGTCTTAAATTTGACTTTCTGAAACATGCACATACATGTACATGTACACCAAGCAACTTACCCATGTATGTGCACACAGTCATGTAAACGGGTGCAATCGTGGACCTCCCATTGTTCCTCTTTTGTTTATACTCTAACTTTTTCGGAAGGCCTCCCATTGGTTTTGTACACGATTTTCAATCGTGGACGTTAGGTCAAACGTGGACCCTTTTGTCTACGCCCGAATTCTTTTGTCCCAGGTCCACGATTGCCGGCATATACAAACTCACACATCCGCGTTTTTGCATCCCTGTGGAGATATGGCATTGTTCTCCCCTTTGTCCCTGTACTTAAGCAAACCCCCATAGACTTTGTACAAAAAATTCCTTGTGGAGACAACCTAACCCATATAGAATTGCCTTGTGGAGACCTATTCAGTCCCTTTGTCTCTATTGTTTTCATGTCTCCACAGGGTACGGTATATCTCTCCATGTGAGTAGAAAGTGTAACAAGCCCGCAGCAGTTCTTTACTTGTACCCCACAAAGCTTGAGCCCTGCCAAGCATTTACTTGGGGGGAAATGGCCCCCCACTTTTGGCAGTTCCGCACTAGAAAAACAGAACAGGGCAGCCGCCGGCCGGCACCGGCGCTGCTTTGTCTCCCCCCCACCCCTTCTCCCACTTTCAAAAGTGTTCTGCCACATCTGGTGAGCAGTGATAATAGAAATAGACATACAGAGAAATCTAGATAAGTCAAAACCGGATAATTTGAAAACCTGGTTAACTCGCAGTAAACATTTATTCCCCTCAAAAGAATAGCAAATCATGTATAAACATGCCCATGCTAACTCTAAATTTCGGACCGGTAACTCAGGTTAAGTCGAACTCAAAATCGCCAGGTGCAGAAATAAACGTGCGTAATTAGGCCACGGAAGAAACTGGAATCCTTTTGAAAACTCAGCTATAGAAAAAGCAACAAAGGGGAAATTAGCATCTGTAGTATCGTTAGAACAGCCTATTCACTGCGGTGCAACTTACAATGATCAAAGCATACCGCCAGTGACCCGCCCAGGAAGGCCGAAGATGCAAAGCGGCCGCAACGGTTGCCGCAATCCTTTGAAGAAACGCGCCCAGTTCTGCACGCAGCCACGATACAGTTGGCAATGATTTGAGTGAACTGCTGACCAATCACACAGTTGCACGTGTTTGCAACAGTGACGTATTGCCGGTGGATGGATCGTTTTAAGGCACGCCGCATACCATACCACCGCGCTGCACCACCGCGCCGTGCACGTGATCGTTTTCTTGAGAGAGGGCACATGCCATCTCGAGAGAGGGTGCTGTGTCGTGACTACGGAGATGACAGACGAATGGCTACGCATTGGACTGCCCAATGTTTTGGCGG
Organism: Hippasteria phrygiana; assembly: GCA_037893225.1. Taxonomy (NCBI): domain Eukaryota; kingdom Metazoa; phylum Echinodermata; class Asteroidea; order Valvatida; family Goniasteridae; genus Hippasteria; species Hippasteria phrygiana. The sequence goes on along the minus strand of JAZGUH010000395.1, from coordinate 78,259 downwards.
AAGAGACATCTTTAACGCCGATGAAACGGGCCTGTTTTATTGTCTCTTGTCGGACCATTCCCTCACACTAAAGAGGGAGACCTGCAACGGCTGAAAGCGAAGCAAAGATCGCCTAAAAATGCCATGATTTCGTGCTCTATTTCACGGCCGTTACATTGGATATTCGCTTGGTATTCACGTACGTAATCTTTAGGGAAAAGGGGGACCTTGGGTAACTCGAAACTCCACTTAACTCGAAATTGGAGCCCATTCCCCTTAGGTTTGACTTATCATGATTTCACTGTAATAGAAATGTTCTAAGGCAGCCAAGAGGCAGAATCTTTGCATGCGGTGTTATAATAGTTTGTTTGCACCATGCCTGTTTTCTCATAATGCATTTCATGGCAATGTGGAGAATAAATTATTATTATTATGTACATCCACTGTAGCATAAATGTTCGCTTAAGTGCATTCCAAGAACTAAGGATTCAGTAGCTATGATTTTCAATGCTGATTATAAATATAAAAGACCATACATTATAGTAACAGATAGAAGTCCATATACTGTAGGTACTTAAAAAATTGATATTACACAGGCATGTAACTTTTCCTCGGACCAGCTGATTTCCTCGTTTTTCACTTTACACTTATGCCATTGAAAATTTAAAAACACTGTACAAAGTCTTGTAAAGATTGGAATTTCCTTGTTTTTTGTTAATTCCAAGTTGCATGCCTGATTACAGAAAACTGCCACATATTGCCAAAAATTTACTTTAACCCTAACGTACATAAATCCGTCAAAATCCTCTTCCTGTTTTGGAGGATTTCGGCGGATTCAGGATACCTCCATATTGAAACCTGGGGGATTTTGATGGATTAAGGATTGTAAGCCTAGCGTTACTGCAGGATTTTGATGGATTCAGGATACCTTCATAATTGAACAGTCAATTCAGGATACTTTCTAGTAAAGTTACCCAAGGACTGGGAGTTGGGGTTAATTTCTCATAATCCGCACATTCCAATAGGGGATTTTTTTTTTGGCATAATAAAAAATAATAGAAACTAATTTATAGCTGTTTAAGTTTACTGAATTACTTAAGTGGGAATTTTGTTTTCCTTATTTTTGTCTGTAATACAGGTTTGAGAGATTTGAAGTACTTTCTGTGTTTTCCTGCACAATGCTGGCAATATTTGGTGCAATATTCATCATGAAAGAGAGGTAAATGTTGACATCTTAATAACCTGTACAGTAGTATTGGAAGTACACGCATCCTGTGGCCTATGGTAGTCCTTTGTGAAAAATTGTAAAAACAAATGGACATGTCACAAAACTGTTCTCAACTCCCGTGAAATGTGTGACTAAAGCCGTGTCCGCACTGGACTTCTTTTTGGGAAGGTTTTACCGCGACGATGGTAAAATGAAAAATGGTCAAATGTGACCACTGTCCGCACTTGGACTTTCGACACGGGAAAATTTTACCAAGACCGTGGGAGAAGTAACCGAGCTGTCAATATAATGACTCATGAGGGCGCTTTGCGTGACCTTTCTACATTGACGCGATTGACCAAATCGCGCCTGCCTTTTCATTTTTCCGGCCGATGTGTACACGCAGGCCTATGTCTTTAGCACCAATCAAACTTCCGACTTTATCAATAATAAAATCTACCATGATTGCGACAAAAAGAGGAACAACGCACTGGAATTTGGAAACTTACCACGTGCACCGCACCGCGGTAAAACAATGCAAAGCGCATGCGTGGTTTCCCTGTGAAGCATGACCTTGCGCTCGGGCCGGATGTACGCTTTCCTGAGCCGCTTTTACCGACTCGCACTGTCCGCACTGGACTTATCGTCTCGGGAAAAGTTACCTGGTCAGTTTTCCTGGGCAGCAGTTGGCCGGTAGAAGTAACCGCTGGACTCAGGAAAAGTAACTGAGAGGAAAACGTCCTAGGCTGTCCGCACTGGACTTAAAATGGGAAAAGTTCCCATCGTCTCGGTAAGTTTTACCAAAATAAGTCCAGTGCGGACAGGGCTTATATTGAATTTTCACAGTTGCCCAAAATTTATTTAAATGAAACTCATGGGATTGCTATACATAATTCAGGCATGCAACTTTTCCTCGGATCAGCTGATTTCCTCGTTTTTTCACTTCACACTTATGCCATTGAAAATTGAAAAACACTGTACAAAGTCTTGTAAAGATTGGAATTTTCTCATTATTTGTTAATTCCAAGTTGCATGCTTGATAATTATGGGAACGATTGGCCACTTTTTCCTAATAAGTAGAGGTGAGATTTCTCTAGAATTTTCATGATTTCAGGGTTTTTTGTGAGACGTCTTCCAGATTTCCGGAAGATTCTTTTGTTCCTCAAATAATTTTAATCATTCCAAAATGACCTCTGCAACCTGAAATGGTCTTCTTTTCATTCTAATGACACTATTTGTTTGCAATGCCATACAAATTGAATGCCTCAAAAGGTTTTGTGAATTGTTCATTTTCCTCAAATCTCACCCCAGTAATCAGCCAGCAAAGCTCTCAAGTAACATGTATTCAGCCAGGGCAAATGTACTGAACAAAACTGTTGCCAGGTAGTGCACAGTCACTGATCCGGCCCCTACCCACACCTCTTAGTTGATGTAAAATCATTAACTTCACCTTTTGATTGTTGTCGCAATATTCCACTGGCATTTACAGGCTAAAAACTGATGGGAACAGGATATTTCAATTAGTCTGGGTGAGAAATATAGAAAAAATTGTTGCATCCTATTATCAATGTTTGATTATGTAAAAAGTGATATAAATTTCTTTGAAATTTGTAAATTCAACCAGCACGGAGCGATTGTTTGAGCCGGCAGACATCCACACTGGTCGCCTGATGCTGGGTACCAGTTTGGGCTTTATCTGCCACATCACGGTAACCTACTTAGCGAACAGCACAGCATTCAGCCACGTTATTGAAGCGTCGCGGTCCAGCTGGCTACAAGAACACTTTGCTGATATCAGCAGAAAGTGAGTGGGAATCTCTATTGAGGCCGAGTGACTCGGTGTCTGTGTATTGTGTAGTTTGCCGATAAGATAACAGATGCATAGAGTTTGCATAGAGGAGACAGATAATGGCAAAATAATGAAGATAAAGAGAAAAATTATGGAAGATGAAAACAAAGTCCATTGATATCAGGAATTGAATTTTGTATCATGAGAATCGGTGTGTTTTGGCAATGTGATTACAATTTTGTTTAAATGGAATGTTCCGAAAAGAACCAGCAGTTTAGTTCACCTAATAAGATACACTGATCATCCTTAATTTGTAATAATTTTGTCAGAAAATCCCCATCAATTTAGGAAAACTTCCCTGAATATAGTGTGTCTCGTAAATTCAGGATCACACCTTATCACATTCTATACATTTGTACAAACGTCTTGTTGCCAAACACACTCTAGTCTAGCAATGGACCCTTCAGTCTGTCTTTATTCTGTAGAAATGTGAATGCTAGATTGATCAGAAGTTGAGGTCGAATTTGTTATTATTTGGTCATAATTTACAATATTATGAAAATGTTTATTGTTCACTTTGAAAATTCATTCAAAATTACCTAGTCAGTTTCCCCTAGTCGTTTGTTTGAAGGTATAATATATTAAAAAGTCGTATCCTTGTTTAGTGATCCCCACAATGTCACATCCCGGGTTGTCTCGTAAATTTGGGGCGTGATCTCTGGCTATACGGCATTAAGGGTTTATGACTAGTGCCTCCCGAACAAAGACACTGACAATTTGGGAGACTGGCATAGGGCAAGATAGCTCAGTTGGTAGAGCACCAGTACGGTGTTCCGGAGGTCACAGGTTCAAATCCCGCTCCTGTCAGCTTTCTATATTATAAATATGGTTCTTTTTTTCCTCCACAAGACGACAAAATAATTCTCTCCCCTCCCCAAAGAACACCGTAGCTCTTACACGTTTTGCCCTATTCAACAAAACTCTAAATGACCAGTAAAATGATCAGCCAGGTGACATTCCACGAAGCCGCTTGACACTACTGTTTTTATATCACTAATATTTCTCAACAGTAAAAGTATCATAACCCACTGTAACACAGAGCTGCCAACCAATACGGATTTTCCATATTTCGTACGGAAATTCACGGAAAATGCGGAAGTATGAATTTTTGTGTATAAATATACGGATTTTGTGAAATTTGACTAATAATGTTTTGTCATGCATATTATGCTATTAATACTGTGTGTACACTGGCTCATTATTTGTGATCTAGACAGAACGGTTGCAACTTTAGCTTTGAAAATAATTTTAAAATAAGGAGATGGTCCATCCAGCACGTGGGTCCGTTAAACTCACCATCCCCTTTTTGGATGAGATCCATGTAGGTATGCCAAATTTCATTCTCACCATTGACGTTTCAGCAGTGTGGACTATGCTCTGCAAAAAAACAACCTGAGTTTCAGGTAAAGTTTAAATTTCATGAAAAATCTGGAATTTTTGAGGAAAATACTGATATTTTTTTTCTTTCTGAATATAATTTTTTTTTTTTTTAGGTTGGCAGCTCTGGTAACACTTTCAAACATTTCCTTCTGTCTCCTTTCCAGTTTTTGTGCAGTGGTTCCAGGATTTGACCGTCTCCTCCTTCCCAGGGTCAACCCGTTTGTGTTAATCGCCATGGCTGGTGCCCTGTCTCTTATTGTCACTGATCTCCTGGTGGATGTCAAGTTAGTACATACATTTGTTAGCATTCTGTTTTTGTAGTTGCTGGTCATCCATGCACTCGGTGCAAAACATAAACCCTCTGTGTGATTTAATGACAAAATGGAATAGGGGTAAGGGAGCTTTACACTAACTTTTTTTCCTGACTAGCATCGTGGGCTAGTTCGCTCTACATTTCACGAGCACATATGAAGTTCCTAGCTCACTATTTTTGGGTGCTAATTTTGGCGAGCTGCGAAGCAGATGACAGCCTATGTAATACCAATTAGTGTTGGGCGGTTCCAGAATTTCTGGAGTCGGTTCTGGTTCTCTAAACAGAACTGGTTCCGAGTCGGAACCGGCTCCCTGAAAATTCAATGAAAAACATAAGCCTTTGAAATTACATGTAATGTAAACGGCGTCTCCTTATGAGGTCCGTGCTCCGTGGATTTCGACGTGCAATACATGTTATTCCACTACATATTTAGCTTCAAATGTGTGTCTTTTTCCTGTGAAACTATGGAGATTGTGTTATTAAAAAAAAAATCAAACTTAGCGTTTATTACTTTATTTTCTGTTCCTTGCCTATGATTTTATTAACCGCGACGACCGCCGACTGTATAGAATAGAATAGAATGATTCAATGCAATACACATACGTACACTCCCAGCTTTTAATGCATATTCACAACTGTGTACACTGTATGGGCTGAGCAAGCTTCACTCCTGTGACTAAGTGACACTCAATCTCCTCTGTACTGTGGAACCGGCTCCGAGTGCTGAAAGTCGGCTCTGAGTGCTCGAGTCGGCTCTGATGGACCCGGGTACAGGTACAAAATACCCGGCTCCAAATGAGTCATGGTCTAGCCACACCCAGAAATTGTCATTCAACACGTTTATTATCCATGGTACAGGTCCAGTATTGGGTCCAATGCTCTGTATAGAGGCCTCGTGACCGCAAAGTAGTTTTCCCCGCCATTGTTTTGACTAGCAAGAGTGAACATCCCGCGCCGTGACCGATTCTTGGCTCTGGGCTTTGTGCACAGAGAATGGGTAATTTACTATGGAACCGATTCTTTTGGAGCCACAACCGAGCATAGTGGGTACACGGTTATTGAAAAGATTGGACTCGCAGTTCCGGTTCTCATATTGAGACCGGGTAGAACCGGGGAACTTCTGTCTGTCCGTCGGTCTGTCTGTCTGTCTGTCTGTCGGGTGGTGTTAGTCCTCCCCTCCCACCTTTAGCAGCGAGCCATGGTGGCTTTGCCATTCTAGTTGTTACAACAAGGAACTCATACGAGCTTATGAACGGCACTAAAAATCACATGACATTAACTTGGGCAGAACCAAAAATGCAAAAGCAAAAACTTTTGCCAAGATCGGCATCATCCTATTCAGAAAACTTCCAAAATGTTCTTTTTCACTTTTAATTGTTGATGTCTTTGTTTTGCTTTATTCACTTCTTGAAAATAAAACCAAAAATCATTATCACAGTTTCAATACATAAGGTGCTGATTTTTCTCTTGACCTAAAGGCAAGTTTGACTATGTTGCAGTAGCTCTAACCAGTGTTTGTACACCAGGGCTAATAATTAAATAAGCCCTGACCATTTAGAATTATTGCCTTTTTATTTCCATTTTTCTTTGACAGTGTGGATGGGTGGGTCAACCAAATTTTGAATTTAAATTTTAGTTTTTTTATTTAAAAGAACCATTGAATTTTAATGTATGATCAGAAAGTCCCTGGAGGTCTTTAAAAATTCTGTGCTGTATTTCTCTGTTTATCTCCGATTGTACGTGTTCTGCGTCAAATTGAATGGAGTGTGATCAGACATTGCTTCAAAACTCGGGTTATGCGATTCTATTGTGGTTGGTTAATTTCAATGTAGTGTTGGTAATTTTGGACGGTCTGTCTTCTATCAAATTTGTTCAGTGTTGCATACAAGATGTACTTAATGAACACCTTTTTAAGAAAGAATGGGGTAATTTTTAGTGCACACAACCACTTGATTACAATGTATGCATGCTAAAAGATATACTCTCTTCGCTTTACCAAAAAAGAAAAATTCTTCTAAATTGTAGATGTCTGCAACCCTTAAAACAGCGTTTATTCTTGGGTGCTTTCACACATCTAATGCACACAAAGATACGATGGGCCACAAATAATTCAACATTTATATAAAGTAATTATTTGGCGGTTCGTTTTTTTCGTTTGATGTCTGTCAAAAGTGAATAACTTTTGTCTTGCTAGAAAAATAGCAATTAACCAGTTCACGCTGGGATTATTTTGACATTCACCGGACCCAGGCACGGGATTATTTTTCACGAACCTCGATGCCAGCCGGGTTCAGGTGGAATCAGGCCGTAATCTGCGGGTAGCACACTCTGATATTGCCGGCCTCACTCGCTGCAAGCAGGTCGCTGACAGATATTTCTGGCCTCGCTCGAGTGCTTGTTTATCAGTCATCCGTTCTGAATACCGCAAAACCTTTGTGTGTGTGTGTATACAAGTCATTCGACGGGAACTGGTTAAAAAACCCTTTATTTTGGGGTAAAACACCTAAACAGCACACGCATATCTTTAATGATTGTACTGCAAGGTCAACAACTTAATTGCAGTCAACGGATTAGTCGTAAAAAACAGCAACTGCAGTTTCTTCCCATATTGCTAATCCTTCTTTCAACCATCCTTATTTATTATTCATCATTTTGTTTCCATGCATATTTTTTTTACATAATTAATAATTGAGAGTATAGTTTACTCCGGAAGGTTACAGTATGGCAGTGTAGGCTTGTGCAAGAGTAACAACTAATATCAGTCTATTTACCCTAACCCTGCTGAATCCAAGACGGTCCGACAACAGGACATTTCTGTTGGGTCTTATGGGTCTGAGCAGTGTAAACAAAAGATCTTTATCTCTGTTTAGTGTTAGATCCTGTTGGGTTCAGCAGACTTCAATAGCTGTTGGATTCAGCACGGTTTTTATTAAAGACCATGTTGAATCCAACATACATGTATGGGAATGTACTGAATGTGTCATAGTCTCAACAGGCTGTGCAAACTGCAAAGGAAGGGTACTTGGTATGCCAAACTCCATCAACCACTGTACTGTTTGATTTTGATCGACTTAGGACATGAGGCCCTGTGCAATGTTTCAGATGTGTTGCCTTACAATACTAAACTCATCAAAAAAAATATTTTACTCCGGCATATGCATCCAAGGTGCAAACTTGACACTCACATTTCTCCACACCCCCAGTACCACCCAGTACCACTACCTTAGTACTTTTCACTGCATTGACCCACCCTGTTCCCCCACTCGGTCAAAATCAAGCACCATGTTCAACAACAAAGTCCAACAACATGTTCATAATGTTTAGTAATGAACCATCAAAAACTTGGCAAAACCTGCTGTTGGAGTATCCTTTTGAATGATCCTCACATTGCACCTTCCCAGGTTCTGTAAAGTTTATCCGTGATCTCTGGGTATACAGCATTATTTATTTATGACTTCCGACTAGTCAGCCCCCCCCCCCCCCCCCCCTTGAACAAAGAGAAAAAATATGGCACCATAGCGCAGGGTTGCTCAGTCGGCACAGTGCCGATATGGTGTTCTGCAGGTTTGAATCCCGCTTTTGTCAATTTTGTATGCCCATTTTAATTTTAAATTATTATTTTTTTTTTTTACTAAAGCAATTACTTCGTTGCGGACACTCTGGCAGCCATTTCTATAGCCTTGATGACATTTGGTACCATGCTGCCAATGAGTATCTACACGGGTACCATACTACTGCAAACATCACCTACCCACATCATTGGACAGCTGGATAAGAGTCTAAGAGAGGTTTGGATCATTTGGTGTGATTCTTAACGCTTGAACATGACACTAATGCTACCTGTTGACACAGTGTCAGTAATAAAGTGATATTTCATATTGTCTGAAAGCGGTATCAATTGCGGTAACGCCGTTTGTTTTTTTGTTTATGGTACCAGCATTAATAACCATTTGGCTGATTGGAGTTCATTCTATACAGGTCAGTGCACACAGGCTGTTACACCATCGCAATGTTCGTGAGGAGTTTGAGGTCCTCTGGCCACAAGTGCTTTACAAAGAATTGCATTGCATTGCATTGCATTGCATTGCATTGCGTTGCATTGCATTGCGGCATCACTAATCTCCTGGCTCTCTGGCTAATCCATCTCTTGGGCAGTGGGGAATGAAAGTGTTATAAGCCAGTGTTCTTTAATAAACATTCATTGCAGCAAGACCTAATAGGGTTCTTTGACCATGGTCTGACCACTGCAAACTGGAAATCTTTGACAAGCTGACCGGGCTTTTCTAAGCTCCAGTTTTGACCTCATGATTATTCAGTTATTAAAGCCACATTGCTTTCCATTCATTAGCTAGGTTTGAGGTAGGGATTGCGGCACCACAATCAATACCGCATCTGGACAATATGAAATCTCACTCCTGTATATATTTTTAATTTTTTTTTCACAGTTTCCACTTGAAAATCTAAGACACTTTTGGATGTGATTTTGATGTGTTTTCCTGAGGCAATGGAGCCCCATGAAATTGATTGCTTTTATGCATAAATGTTCCTTGGGCCCTTAAGAATTATTCCAGCTGTCTTCTGCATTTTTGTGTACATGCTTGAAGAGCCTAGACATCAAAACCGTACTTAAGGGGTAAAGAGCATTATTTCCAGAAATGTTCAGGGTTTGGGTATGTGAACCATTAATCACAAGTGCAAAAGGTTATAGTGGGGGGGGGGGGGGGGGGGCTATGAATGAGCTACAGCAAGACAGTACCTCTTGAATACGGATGACGGCCATAGCCACAGTTTGAAAAAGGCCACATGACCGGTTGACGTCTATGTGCATTCCTGCACATACTCAATCCATTCATGTTTCAACTATATTGTCCCTGAATGGGAGTGTAATAAATGAATTGAGCTTTTTCAAACAAAGGGGAGGGGGGGGTCTGCACAGTCCTGATCTAGGCAATACACATGTACCAGCACCCTATCAATAACAGCTGGATGAAAGGGATTAGAGCTTATCGCATGTATTTTTAGGAAATGCTATCATCTAAATTTTCAACTTTTTGTACTTTCAATATGTTTCGTGGCGCCAGGTCACATATGTGTAAAAAAAACAAGTTGACCAAAACAAGGAAAATTGCATGGTTCCTTCAAGATGGCATTTTCTGAAAAAGTGCTTTGTCTTTTTCTTCTCGTAGGCATCAACCCTAGACGGTGTGCTGGAGTTTCGCAATGAGCATTTCTGGACAGTCTCATTCGGAGCGATAGCTGGCTCACTTCATGTACGAGTTCGAAGGGATGCAAATGAGCAGGTCTGATTTTGTCCATTGATATTTGATTTTACAAAACCTACAGTATTGTGCAATTGAAATTAACCCGGCGAAGGAATTTCTCTTTCATCTTTTTTTTCTCTCTTCACTGAGAATATATTTTCATTTCGCAAAAAGGGAAAATTTTATCAAAAATGGGAAATATTTTCACAATTTTTCTGAATTTCGTGAAATTATATTTCTCAACTGAAAAACATTTTTGTACCTTTTTTCTCACTTTGGTGAAAACCATTTCACATATTTTAAAATGGGAAATTGCAGTGAGACAAATTGTTCTCTCTGTAAAATGTTCACGCTGGTTTGACACTTTTTTTGTCACCCGATTCGTTGCAAATTCACAGAGGAAATTTTTAGCGAATGGGAGCAGGAATTCATTTAACAAAAAAATCCCATCCACATTCACAATGTTAACTTTTCAGTCACACAGTACTGTAAATGCTCACATTAACTGCACAAACTTTGTTGAAGTGATCAGTAGTAATAATAATGGTATTTCTATTTTTAATCATGAAATTCACACATTTTATAATGAGTTGAAATGTGAAGTTTTCTCTTTGAAACAGGTAAAACTAGGTCAGGTAGTACTTTAAGTCCACAAGCTAGAAAAACTTGCTGACATATTTTGGGTTTGAGTTGATTATTAATGCTACATGTCTTGTTTCCTGTGTACCTTTTCTTCTGTTGACTGACAGGTTTGCCCTCCATACCTGTTTTCTAAAACAGCCAGAAACCAACTGAAAAATATTTCTGCTTGTATAAACAAAATATAAGATTTATATTGTTAGCATCTTTAGTCATGAGTCATGTCCAGCATATTATCCCAGGTTTGTTATGCTAAGTCAGTTTGGTATTTCAACTGCGCATGTGCACACAACAGGCACGTGTTAAATTAAATCAGAATGGGTGTTCCACATAACATCGCATGACATTACGTCAGCAATTTTATCCCGAATAACTTTTGACCTGGACTACTTCATCATCTAGATACCGAACTGGCTTATTGAAAACACCTCCATTAGAATGCTCATTATTTTAATTTTCAAATTAGTCCAATGGGGGCTGACATCAAAAGGAATGTTTCTAGTGAAAATGATGCAGCCCTTTTTGTCCAGCACTTCAAACTGGGTGTGTGGGCTTGCTCTTTGTGTTCCTAAGAAGCCTATTGCATTTGGGGCCAAAATTTCAAAAGTCAAGTAAAACATACCACAGTCATTGGATGTGTACAGACTCAACGGGACATTTGTGTTTGCCAAGTGTGGCTGTGACTTGACAGCACTGAGAAAAAGCTATTAAAAATGAACCAGTTTTGTTTTTATTGTGTGAATTGATCAGATGGTTCTGGCCCACGTCGCAAACAAGCTGTCCCACCTGGTCCCAACTCTCACCATCCAAGTCATCAAAGACGACTGGACCCGTCGGACTCCACTCTCTTCCTTTCCTGGCGAATCCCTCTCCTCCAAGCTTCCACCCCCGGCCCCTCTCAACCCAAACTTTGTCGCCAGCAACCCGGGGATGAACTCATATTCAGCCACTGCGACATTAGAGCAAAAGAAAAAGAGCTTGTATGACTTCCAGCTTCCCACCACGCCGAGTAGAGCGTCGAGCACGCCGTACGGAACGCCTAATAGAGATCTGAGCTTCCATTCGGGGATCGGACCCATCTCGTCATACGGGGGGGCCTATTCGCCATCATTTGATAGACAAGGCTTTGATCCACAACTCAAAGGGATCCTTAGAACAGGCGGCATTGGCTTCAGAACATTACCGCCAAATATGGCCAACAATAGGCCTCTTACAACTGGTAAGAGTGCTGTTATTGATGTGAACAGCCTCGGCACAGCGAATCTCTACATTCCTGGGAAGGTCTTGACCGACCACAACAATTTAAGTTTTGATACATGATGAAGATTATTGCGGAACAAGAAATCTATAACAGTATCTTATTCATAATCAGAGACCAACCTACGCATGTTAGTATTTTACTGATTTTCTGTAAATATAATTGCTTTTGTAAAATAAAAGAACACATTGGAAGGTAATAAACAAAGATCATCTCCTTACGCCATGGTTTTGCTTTTTGTCTGGATTACCTTCCAAGAAATGTACATAACAAAGTCAAATAATTTAAGTATTTTTACTAGCTTTTTTTTTTCGGAAAAGAAGGTAGTTGCAATTAGAATTTTAGTTAGGATTTGGAAACAGGGTGTCCAAAATCACTGTCAGTTGTCTATAAAGAAAAACTCGAAAAAGTGTGCCAAAAAGACACCCAGCTGGCTAAAAACATAAAGGCAATTTCCCCTGATTTTCAGTGATGGTATAAGGTGCTTGAGGTTTCCACAATCTCTTCCAAATTTCAGAGGCCATGTTTAGGGCAGAAAATGAGTCAACTTGAAGACATTACATTACCCAACACAGGGGGTTCATTCAGATGGAAACATACTTTTGGCAGAAATTTGAATATGCTTTCTAGAACTTTTTAACCCTAACAGTTCCAAATCCTCCAATTTTATTTGGATTTTGCATGCACCCTACGGGGTTAGGATTAAACTTACTTCGGTACTTTGTATTAAAGTGTGGATCTTTTAGCAGAAGTGGTGAAAAAATCATGGACAATTTAAGTAAAAGAATAGGGGTCTGCTTGTTGGAACACCATGGAGGAAATTTGGGTTAATCTTCGGTTGTATTATTCAAAAAATGCAAAACTTTAAGGCAGTGTACATGATTGGTCATTGTTGCAATTTTCAAAAATTGGTGGATTTGGGGGTTAGCATGTTATAGGAAATATCGTTCCACTGATCTGTTCAAAGTTTTGCGTGACGCGCCCCGGATATGCCATGGCACCATCATGTCCGGGTAGTCATACACACCTTGACTAACGGCTACAGGGCAGTTTTCCAACAATTTCCAGCTGGAAATCTTAGGAAAACGATATAAATTTCCACTTTTCTTGACAACGACAGCACACCTGGTGCCATAATAGCACAGGATGATTGAGACTACTATTAACTTACAGTCTAGTGAGGTATTTCGTAATAATTCATTAAAAAAAAAAATTGGAGAATTACCAATCGTGTACACTACATTAAACATCAGTTAATTTTGGATCAATACAAACATTTGTTTAGCAGTATTTTTTTCAGCTAAAGCATCTGTGTAAGATTGCCTGGTTTTATATTGGAGATTCTTTTGAACAAGCACAACTAATGAGTCTGCACATACATTAAAGAGAGTGCTTTATGACCTAGCAATGGTGTCACGCGTGGGTGCTTTTATGGCGTGCACAGACTGATTTGCATTTGCAGAAATCAAGCCTCCTGTGCGAAGATAAGCACAGTGTACACGACCTTGATCACACAGTAGACACACATGGTTGAGGAGAGACACTGTAAAAACCAACAAAGCGACAGCTTGTTTTCTGGCAGAAATTTGAACTGCAATTTGGACTACAATGTAATCCATTCTCGTTAGACCTGTGAGTGTTCTTGTGTAGTCTTGTCGGTTTTAAATATCCTCAATATAAAAAATAATGTCAAATAGGCTTGGGCGTGCGACTTCCGACACCAGAATCGGCAATCGCGATTCTGTTTTTTTTTTGTGTGTGTGAGGAGTTGACTTCCAAAAGTAGCAGGATTCTGCCTTACTTCAAGACAGTTCTAGGCAAAATCAGGCAAGTCTCAAACTCCATAAAGATCGCAGATTCTCCAAAAAGACCACACTTGACACTGAGGCAACCAGCTGTTTTTGTCGGTTTAATCAAATCCAGCCATCCAGCCATCCAGCCATTCATGTTCACAGGCTTTCAAGTATTCCTACTTTTCCTACTTTTTCCTAATTATTTTTGGCCTTGCTCCTACTTTTTCCTAATTTTTTCTTGAAATTCCTATTTTTTTTCTACTTTTTTGTCCCACAACTGCAAAAAATGGAATATTTTTTCCTGACTGTGTTACACAGTGTCATATGAAAATCACACAATGAAGGACGTGGGTGCAGGAGTACTGTAACTTTACTTCCAAGAGCTTAGTTGAGGATGGAGCACAAGTGTTGGGAATGCAGAACATGCCAAATGAGGCTTGTGATACTGTGGACATGGGTAAGATAAAAAAAAAAAATACTGAAAGCCCCCAAAAGTCTTATTTTTATCCTGATTTTTTCCTCAAGTCCTACTTTTGTCCTGGTTTTTTTTTTTTTTATTATTTTTATTTTGATCCCTCTATTCTACTTTTGTACCTGGGTCTTGCTCGAAAGCCTTTGTTCATTTTGGCTGCCCTGTAGTTAAATCGAGCCAGTGCCTTGCAATTCTGATGACCTGTCAATCTGAAAAAACGTTCTTGTCATTCTTTGCAAAAGAGGAAACCTTGCTGCGAGCGGCACAATAGAATCCAAAGGCTGTACCGTCTACACGCGCCCACTATTTATGTAGGGGCGGAGCCACTTCTGCAGTACTTGGATGATACATGTCATAGGCATACTGTACGTGATATGTGTAGTCAATTCCGAATGGAATTCCACGATTCTTGCTTAGAATTGGAGTCGACTTAAAATGTTGGAATCGCCCAAGCCTAGTGCAGAAATCTCTCTTACATACACCCACATGTGTTTGTACTTTAACATTGTAACCCCTTTAATTGGTTTTGTACTCCATTTTTAGCCGAAGACACCTTTGCCAATCGAGGACCTTTTGGTCTCTTTTGTCATTCTTTTGTTCCCTTGTATACACCATAAACATGTACCAAAACACAAAGAATTTGGTAAACACCTCTAATGGGGGACCTCCTATTGTCCTATTCATACTATTCATACCTCATTGATTTGTACACGGTTTTCAACTAGGGACCCTATTGTCGTTAAAGGTTGAATGCATATTGGTAATTCCATAACTTTGGGGTCCAAAAGTGTGACCTTTTTTGGTGTCCGTGTTACACCTGACCTGTGTAATTTCCTATCAAGTATCATTAAAATTGATTTCACACTAGTTGCTTTTCATAATCACTCTTGGAGGTAGAAGGCATTAAAGAATGTGTCCTGAATTGCAAAATCTTATACCAAAAGTGTGACACTTTTGGACCCCAAATGTATGGAATGACCCATATACAAACCGACAAAAACTACCTCTGTGTTTTGAGTCTTGTAGGTTTTGCATGTAATAAATGTTTGAAAATATGCTGTGACTACATGCCTGTTTGTACAAAATGATGGATTTTACATTTTTTGTGTGAATTTTTGTTGAGCATTGTGTTTTTATATGTTTAGGTCTCGCCCCATAAAAATTCTCTTTGGGGTTGGTGAGTGGGGACAGGGGTGGGGGAGTCTTTTGTGACAATTATCTATGGACTAAGGTATTGACAAACCTGCAGGCCTATCCGTTGATCAGCATGATCAGGAGCAGACCAAAATGTTTGTTTTTACCATACGCACACACCCAAGTGTGTAAACGGGTGCAATCGGGGACCTCCTATTGTCCCTCTTTTGTTTGTACTTTAACTTTTTCGGAAGGCCTCCCATTGGCTTTGTACACGATTTTCAAACGGGGGACCTTTCTCATTCGGGGACCCTATTGTCCTCTTTTGTTTAAGGTCCCCTATTGAATGCAAAAACAAACACACACACAAAAGTCACGGCATAGGACCAATCTGAGACTGATACGTATAAAAAGCAAACCACAAAACCCACAGAATTGGGTCAAACTCTGACATCCCCCTCCAATCCACCCCTGTTTATTGATCACAAATGAGAATTTCAGTTCATTATACCTTGCTGGGATATGTGCCACTGTCACATCCATTCCCCTGCTAGTTGTGGGGTGGGGGCACTAGGTTAGGGGGTCTTTCAAGTTAGCACAATGGTATAGAAATTATATTTCATTAAATTGAGCCGAAAACTGGCAGGAGTGGGATTTTAACCTTTTAAGTTGTATCGTATAATTATGGCATTGTGGGTTTATGACTTCTAACTAGCACCCTCCGAACTGTACCGGCGCTCTACCAACTGACCTATCTTGCCCTATGTTGGCGGTCTCCCAAATTGTCAGTATCTTTGTTCGGGTGGGCGCTAGTCAGAAGTCATAAACCCAGAATGCCGTATAGCCAGGGATCACACCCAATTTTACGATACAACCTACGAAGCGACATTGTGGGGATCACTTATCAGTGAGGATACGACTTTTTAAGATAGCTCAGTTAGTAGAGCGCCGGTACGGTAACCCGGAGGTCGCAGGTTCGAATCCCGCTCCGGCCAGTTTCTTTGTTCACTTTGAAAACGTAAATATTTATATCGGCATCAGAAGTGGGCAGGCTTGTGCCCGGAAGTAAACAAGTCTGCCATGATGTCATTTCTAAGTGTGCTGATTGGATGAATGACGTCTTCATGAATAAGTCATGAGATGCCATATTTGGAATACTCCGGGACTGCACATGCCATCCTTTTGTCAACACCAAGCTTGGGGCCAATTTCATAGAGCTGCTTAAGCATAAAAAGCCTTCCTTAGAAATAAAATCAGGTTACCAGTCAAAACTCCATGTGGGGTATATTGCTTGTGACTGGTGTTATGAGCTGTTGTTTGCTTAGCATAACAATCACATGGAGTTTTGGCTAACCTGATTTTACTAAGCAAGGTTTTTTGTGCTTAAAGGGGCTGTGTCGTCGCGCCATCTCGATCGCGTTAACGAATCAAATATTGGAGTGCGCCCCCTTGCGCTTCATTTCGGTTATGTGCTATTTTTAACCTCCATCCGTTTGTTATGGCTGTTCTGAGAATTGGCTTTTGGAAACTACACCCCCTGGAACATGCACGCATGTCCAGCGTCTGCGTACTGAAATACACATACGTATACTTATAAACAAGTAGCACACATCGTGGCACTCAGTTATCTAAGAGTATGATTATTAGAAGAAAAAAACTTCAATTTTCATCTGTTTATTTCATAAAATTTCATTCACATGTACACAAGTGCCATGGAATATTTGTCTGAAAGTTGCATAGAATTGGAGGTTGGCGATATAGAAGTAGAACCTTACGCTGGAGAACCTATGACATGTACATGCCGAAACTCTTGCCAGAGAGGACGACTAGCTCGGCACGTCGCACACGGGGTGCTTGTCCATGTAAATGTGCACAGCAAACTGCAACGTGTCTTGTCGCTGTGGGACAGTTCGCGCTAAATTTTGTACACAAAATCTTACAGGCGGGGTATCCGTAAATAAAGGGTCTATATATGTATTTGTACATTCATTTGGATGTATCTTGTTCGTATCTTGCTTGTAAACTTAGGTCGATAAAAAGCTTCAGGCTTATTTTGACCCGTCACTTCAATAACAAAATTATCATGCTACTAAAAGAGGGGTGGCTGCAGACAGTTCTTTAGAATGGCACTTGTCAACAACTCGATCGCTGTGTGAAACAATATTTCCGCACATCAAGTCTACATGTAATGTATAGTCAACATGTACAGTACATACATTACATGTACAGTACATCCGATCCATGTACTCGGTATGTGAATTGTTCATGTCATAAAAAGTAATAAGCTAATAATTCGTGCAAAACAGGTGAAAATTAGGGTTGTTTGAATATTTGTCGGGGTGTTTATTTCTTTGTTTCTTCGGTAGTCATCATTATCATAGTGATGTGGGGATCTGTGCGCCAGTGGCGTAAACACGGGAAAGGAGTTCAGGGGCCCGCCGATTTGTATTTCTTTTTTGTTTCGTAAATTTAAAAAGGAAAAATTGTACACAAAGTGATGTTTCAAATTTCAAGCGGTGTTTGGGGCGGGGGTATCCCCCGTTGAGAAAAAGTTCAAAATGCAGTACTTCGTTGACAAATTCAATAATCATCCCCACTTTTCGACACGGATTTACTCGCCACTGGTGAAATCTCATTTCATTGGCGTGTATTATTTATTGGTAATAACTGTTATTATTGTGTTTATTATTTGATAGTGTTGAAATAACTCTTATGATGTAACTTTCCATAAAGTCCTGCCGTCAAATGTAACACAAGGTCGTGGACTCAATATCGCCATCAGTATAGCTGTTATATTTTGATTTGCTCATCATTGCACGCACAGCCGATTTTAGTCGAAATTTATTTCGATACATAGGCCTACAACTTTATTTTTGTATAGGAAGGGGCTGGTGCATTATGTATTTTACAATTATAAATACAAATTTACTTATTTACTTATTTTCGTTTGGTTCTGTCATGGTACATTTTGGCGTTTGGCGGGTGGGGTGTCACGGACTATGTTCGACTAGACTGTGGGCATATCGTATATTTTTGGTGGCACAAACACATACAAAATACTTGCACATGCAGTATGTATCATAACTAGCTAGCTACAGGATCATGCATGCAGCAGTCATTGCATGCAATTGTAATCTTATCTGGCGCGCGCGCCCTGTGGGTCAGCGCGCGCGAGCCCTGTAGGCTAGCGCGCGCGCCCTGTATAGGGACGGTCAGCGCGCGGTCGTGGGGTATTATTTGCAGTTACATGGGTTCATCTGTGTTCATCAGTTCGGGATTCAGTGTACAGCCGGCCGCAAGCCTGCTATGATCGTGACGACACAGCCCCTTTAAGCAAATACATGTAATCCCTGGATCTGGGCAGAGTTGGCCCCCTTCCCTGCAAAAAAATAATGATATGAGTACAGTCTGTGTGTTTACTAGTAAGGTGGAGGTGAGTTAATTGGTCTCGCCAGTGGTCCTATATCTGGAATCTATTGGAGAATTATCCTGCCGGAAAGCCGGCACTCTGCAAAAAAGACCTATCGCCGTTTACGAGTTAATAACCACGCCCCTTAGACAACCCTATGGGAATTTTCTGTGGTAATTTTTGTTTGTCTCAGATTTTGCGCGTTCCACGTGGAATTATAATTGATGTGATTAGACAATAATTCACAAGCTGCGTAGACGCGATTCGACCGTGATAGGTAAATTATGTCGCAAAAGTTTCAAATTGTGTTTTATATATGGTTGGAAAGGCCATTTAGAAAGCTTTCATATGGTATATATGTCTGAGGCCTGCAGCATTTTGCATTCACGAGATATTTGGAAATTTGCATGTTTCAGTAATTTCTTGAAACAATAACTGAATAAGCCATTTAAAAAGAACAGAAAGCAAAGCAATAGATTGAAGCACTCGACACAAACACATTCTTTTTGCAACTTTATTCATTGAAATCAAAGATTTTGGTTGTGAACTAGAATATAGGTATTTTGATGCAAAACAAATTCCTCCATTAAAAATCACTTGTTTGAAGAATGTTTCACCCTCTTCACATACATTTGTAGAACGGCCCATTACGCGTACAAACATATAGCGACTTAATTATGTGCCCTTGTTGCAGAGCAGGTCACAGATGTTGCCAACATTTACCACCTCTGATCCTTCCTCCATGCTCTGATTGAACCTTTTACAGTGGCTTTTATTAGCCTTCTATTGGGGGATTTTAATTTTTTTAAAGTATAATTGACAATTCTGATAAACAGTAGACTTATGAGTATAACCATGGAGGTATTAAAAGGAATGGTATAACCAAGGCTGTGTATTTTGCTATTGTTGCTAACAAGCTGTGATAACACAACAATCCGGTGTTGCAGATCCTGTTCTTTTGTGTTTGCATTGATGCGATAAAGGTCCCACGCGCCGCCAGACAAGCTATTCGGTTGTGTTTGGCCTTCCTTTTAATACCTCCGTGGTTTGGCTACGTCGTCTGACCCTAGAACTGCTGTATTGATTTTTGTTTGACTAGAGTAGCCCATGCTGCGTGTGTTGTACTTGAGATATGGATTTGTTGTTCAAGTATATTTGTGACTGGGTCTTTTGATTACTGGTATGCTTGTGTGTAATGCATTAAATTCATTCAGGAATTGAACTGATAACCACCTGTGCTATTTCTGCACTGCACAAGTCTGCCTGTATTCATGTGAGTACCGTCTAAATCATTGTAATTCTAATGGATTTAGCATGATTTTGGGTTGTTTTATTGCAAATGTATACATCCATAGACTGTTACAGGAATTATGCAATGGCTATCCAGTTCAGTTTGTTTGTATGCATTAATTACCTTGCATTACAAAAACACAAACATGATCTAAGTGCTTGTTTTATTGAAAAGAAGGGAGTGGATTTTTTTGTGTATAACTTGCAGTGGAAAACGTATTCTCTGTGTTGGCACGTCTGCTCCCTTGTACATGCATAGAGCAATGGTACATGTACATGTATGCTTTGACTAAAATTCACCAGATATTATTGTGTGTAATTTCCATGTAGTAAACAAGAATGAAGGGTGGTACAAGACAACGCAAGGGAAAGAGGAATGTTTCTACCTCGAAGCAGTCTACAAAGCAACCAGCCGGTGCGGCCAAGAAAAGGTAGACAGTCTTTTGATGATTAGCCTGACCCTCCCAAATCTGCCGAAATCCAACAAATGGTATTGCTGGATTTTGTTGGATTCAGGACTGAAGAGCTACATTTGATACTCGATGTCACATGATTCTCATGTTCTTATTTAATTGTTGTTGTTGTCCTTGTAATTGTAATTGTTCCTTGTTAAGTTTACACACATGGGGTCTCCACTCCGAGAACGAGCTCATACAGTCGTGTTTTACTATACTCATGAGGTCCATTAATGGAACCCTTCATTTGTTCCCTTTGTTTGTACTTTACATATCCCATAAGATTTGTACACGAAATTCTCGCGAGGACTCGGCCCAGGTCCTCGGGGTCATTGTTATCCCTAATCCCCCCATTGTCCCAAGTCCTCTATCGTATAGCTTAACCCGCGCTCATACTTTCTGGACTCGGAGACTTCATCCACACACAATTCCAAATGTTAGATAATTGTATTTGTACATGATGTATGTGTTGGTAAAAACTAATTAACTAAAGATTTGATTCTTTCAATTGTATGTGTTGTAAGATTGAGGAAGATTTGAATGTTTTTTTTAGTTTTCAAGGTTGCATTCCTAATACTATCAGTAGTTTTGTTCTGTTTGAAGAACTCTGAACCTGTGAACTACGACGTGATGGTTCTCATGTTTGGGATTGTAATTGAAATTCAAACAGACAAAATATAAACTGTATTCTTTTTTAATTGTAAGCTATAGCCTTTCAGTTGCTTTAAACAACATTTTGTAATAATAGTCAACTCATTAAGAAGA
This sequence comes from Hippasteria phrygiana, assembly GCA_037893225.1. Lineage (NCBI taxonomy): Eukaryota > Metazoa > Echinodermata > Asteroidea > Valvatida > Goniasteridae > Hippasteria > Hippasteria phrygiana. Next base: position 57,055 of record JAZGUH010000395.1, on the reverse strand, counting down.
CCTTTGGATTTGTTTGTATTCAACTTGGCCTGTACATGAACTTTGGCTCTATTTCCTCGGTGTGTAACGAGGAATTTGCACCCACCAAAAGCTTCGATATGTAATAACAAACTTCCTGTACTTTTAGTGACAAGGTTGATTATGAAGGGTATTGAGGGGCATTGTTAACTCACAAATGGCGATATACTGATTGTTAAACCTAACCCTTTGACATATGCACCAGTCACTGCTGCGAGTATATTCTGACAAATGTGAAATGTACGTGAATCAGTTTTTTGTGGGGGGCACTGAAGCATGTTGTTTGTCACTGTGTGTCAGAAATATGACTAAGCTGAACTCCATGTTGACATAATTGCAAATAGTAAATACATTTATTTACTGTTCCTTGCCTTGCAGTCATTTTCCATTTTTCTTCTCCGTGAAGTCATTCATTCATTCATTCATTCATTCAAGTGTATGAAAGTGATATAATTTGTGGTGTCAGTTTAATAGAAAGTTTTACATTTTGAAATGTCACTGTTTGTTATTGGTAGGTCCAATGTAGGGAGTCCAGGTCTAGCTGTTTTTGCTGTCATTGCCGCTGCTCTGGGGGTCGTTGTCTATCTTCTACCTTGTCCTATTGATCCAATTCCTATTAGGTAAGTTTTCCCAAAATCTCTCCAACTTTATATTTATTTTGGAATGTAATGTAGATTGTTCTCTTTCATTGAAGGGCAGTATACAACATTTGCTTTTGCTGTAATTTTCAAAAATAAATGGATTTGGGGTTAGTTTTTTATAGTGTGCTGGCAAATACTGAAAAGCTGACCTGTTTAAAGATTTGTGTTCATAGATACTTGGAAAACAGAAGGAAAAAAATATGTTGTAGTAGTAGTAGTTGTAGAGTCAGTGAATTATCAGGTCGGGGAACTAGACTATTTCCAACTATTGTCGGCCAATCGTTGGAAAACGATATAAATTTCCACTTTTCTTGAAAAAGACAGCACACTAGGTGCCATGATTTCACAGGATGCTTAAAACTGCTATTTACTAAATCTAGTATGGTATTTCGTGTTTTAATTGAAGAAGAGCCAGAATCACACTACATGTATTTGCTATTTTTAGGGGCTTTAAAGTCATTAGTTTATATTACAAATATATTGTTATTTAAAACGAAAATTGCAGCCAATACTGGAAAATATATTAGCATCCTTACCTGCTTCCTTTTTCAAGGCTGCTTTCTTTCTTTATTTCTTAATTTTTTTATTTTTTTATTTTTTTTTAAACAAACAAACAACCTAACAAACAAACAAACAAAACCAAAACACAAAAATGTTTTGAATCAATCTGAGGGACTATGTCAGTAAAATCTATATTAAAAAAAGGGGGGCCATTTTGAAAATGTCGCCTGGCATGGTCTAAAAAGAGAAGCAATTAAAAAGGGCCTTTTTGCCTGATAGCTCATAGAAGTTTTTATTTTATTACCTTCTTTTTTGTATTAATAATATTTCTTTGGAGGCACAAAATTAGTGGACATAGGGTTGGGAAAAAAGCTGACAGTTGAAACGATCTGAAATCTGAAAGCAATAAAGAATAAAGGCCTTTTTTTTTTAGGGTTGCAGACGCCCCGCCAAAATAGCAAAAGTAGGGTTTTTGGTAAAACAAAATATGTAAGAAGAAAGTATTGAGGAAAAAAATTGTTAAAGAGCACAGACGGTATACCAGTATCTTTAATCCATTGGACTTTTAGGATAATTACTATGCAGACAGAATTAACCATTATTCATAAATGCCTCAGCGAGTTTCACTATCCCTATTGGTCGAGAGCCTGTCACGTGGGTGTGTTTAAACGGTTGTTTAAACACGGCTGGAAGTTGTTTAAACACGGCGCGTCATAACCAGCTGTTCTCAGCCGATACGCAACAGGGAGAGCGTAGTAGGTGCGCGCCCAAGATGTACTGAATTTCATAATGTAAGACAACGCTAATCCACGCGTATAAAACGCTGCATCCCGTGCGTGTGCGTACGCGCACGCGACAGACAGGCGCGGAGCGCCTTCACGCGCATGTGTTTTGTACTGAGCAAATGGGAGAAAAAGTGGGGTGAAAAAGCTTCGCATTTTGTCCTTTTTACGGAAGGTTTTTGCATTTTTCGTAAGAAGGCATTTATGAATGGGGATAAAAATGTGATGACCCGGTCTTTACCAGTCAATAATAACCTCGAAGGGTCGTGACCGCTGTTAATGGACCTCGCCTTCGGCTCGGTCCATTAACAGCGGTCACGCCCCTCCTCGGTTATTATTGACGTGGTAAAGACCGGGTCATCACACTTTTATCCCCTTATGGAAAAGGCTTAAAGTTCACCAATAATTAAGAAAGGTATATACTTGCAAGAGTATCTAGGTTGTGGAATGTATTGTTGGAACTCGCACAGTTCCCACTGCACAGACAGCCTGTCACTGGGCCCAATTTCCATTCTTTCTTACTTTGAGTTTAGGGACTGGTAGCAGATTAGATATGTTAATTAGTAATTAGCATCTAGATATTCCTGTAATACAATTGAGCTTGCAACAGTCTTAGCAAACACAATTGTCACTGCTTTTTTGTTATTGAAAGCTACATGTATACTTGTTATAAAATATTTTAAAAGTCGCTTTTGCAGCCCAGAGACACGGTGGTGATCTTGCATAATGGCAAAGATGAGTGTATTGTACTGTACGGGAGACGTCGGGGTGTCGCGGCGGCTCTGGCAGCTAAGTAAAATGGCCACAATGTTTGTGCAGTCAAGCGTAACATACACAATAATCCAACAATGGATTGAAACTGCACAAACAGCGGCAAATGGCGTCATCCGGCCTGGTGGCACTGGTTTTTTTTTGCGGCATATGATGTCTTCCGTACGCAAAGGGTTAAAGAAATGTTCAAAATCTCACCTTTTACCGCACAAAATTTACAAGTTTTAATAAAATTATTGTCTTTAAAACAGCTATGAAGGCACAATTGTGCATTTCGCCATCTCACTTTTAAATAAGCTTACTGTTTGCCTCCCAACTTCCAAGTTACACGACATGTAGTATTGTTTTGATGTTTTCAAGGATGGTAAAAAAAAAAACGTCTGACCCTCCCTCCTGATTTTTTCCCATTAAAGGCTAATACAATATTTTTTTTTGCCCTTATGTGTATGCATGTGTGCTCTTGTATTGTACTACGTTCGAGGACAAGAGGAGAAAGAAAATACAAAAGAATCTTTCTTGTCCTCGATCGAGAGTCGGCCTTTTGTTAAAATCGGTCCTCAAATGTAAAGATACGTGCTTAGTCTATAGGGTTGGGTTATATTAACGGAAGAATAAGAAACACAAAGCATTGTCCTCACGAAAGTACGACTGTGTGTGTACATGTACTGTATTACGTTCGAGGACAAGCGGAGAAAGAAAACACAAAAGAATCTTTCTTGTCCTCGAGAGACGGTCTTTTGTTAAAATTGGTCCTTGAACGTACGACTACGTGCTTAGTCTCTATATGGGGTTTGGCTATATTAAAGGAAGAATATGAAACACAAAGCATTGTCCTCGCGAGTATAGGTAAGTACGACAGTGTGTATGTATATGTGTGAAAATGTAAATACATTTCTGAAAAAAGAATTACTGCTCATGTGCAAATAGGGGGGTGTGGGGGTGGGTGGGGAAGCAGTCTAGTCACCACCATGATACTCTTATATTAAAGTTATGTATAATGAACCCCCTAGCTTACCTTCGCCTCCTGTGCTGGAAGGCCCCCTAGCACCAAATAATTTACTACAGGAAGCTGAGAGACTACTGGAGGGAAAAGTGTTCGGACCAGAGGCATTAGAGATTCGAGATGGTATGTTGATCACACATAATTCTTTGGATTAATAAACCTTTTTTGACATTCTCAAAGCATCATGGTATAGTATTAGCCATTACTGGCATTAGAAGAGCAAGCACATTAGAATGAACGTGATTCGTCGCATTGTTCACATGTTGGTTGTCGTGGTTGTAAAACCCTCTTCCGATTGGCTAATAATATGAAATTATTAGCCAATCTAATTTCAGAGGTGTTGCATTCATCAGTAATGTACCCAGAGAGGGATTGCCATTAAAAATTGATTTTTCTGGTTATTTTCCTTATGTTCCATGCAAAGATATATGAAAAGAGTATCTCTCAACTCATGACAGATATTGAAAATAAAATCAATATGCACTGGTTTACAGTGCCATAGGTTTGTGTAAAAAATTACAAGGTTTGTTTGGCCTCCATAATGCCTGCAGAATGTCCAAAAGGTTTCAGATGTCATTTCTATCAGACCATGGCAGGTTCAAGTTCAAATTTCTGCACCAAAATACAGTTTTGCAAGGAATAAAAATGGTTTCAACAAGTTAATAGTTCTGTGTTTAAAGCACAGGAGGATTTTAGAGGGTGAATGGTGTTTGAGAAACAGGAGGATTTTAGAGGATTGAATGTGACTGGTGTTTGAGAAACCGGAGGATTTTGGAGAAAAGAGGATGAATAATTTTTTTTGGGGGGGGGGGGGGCAGGGCAATCGGAGGATTTTGTAGGATGAGGATGGTTCCTAGCAAAAAGGGTCTAGGGGGTTACTGTTAATAGTGGACGTGTCAAAACACAACAAAGACCTCTTGCTCGTTGTGTTTGATAGTGCCATCTGATTGAAAGGCAGTGTTTTGTGGACTCGGTCGTTTTGATTTTCATCTAACTAATTGTAATTGACAGGTTGTATTGTACCTGAGCCAGTGAGAATTGGAAGGACAAAGATCGGGTGTGTACAGGCTTTGGGTCAAGGGTATGCAAAACTGCAAACTGTTTTGAAAAGTAACCTCCACATTGTTGAGATTTTCCCATTTTGTTTTTCTCTCTTCCTTTTTTTTTGACTTGTCATAAAATTTGAGAAATATCGAAAAGTTTTGTTTGATATGAACAAGAACAAAAGCCAACATTTTGCATGCACAGACTTGTTCATGTTGCTGTGACTGTGGATACCAGGCTGTGCTATTTACGATTTCTTGTAAACCACGCTGTTGTGAAAATGGTTTTTATCAGAAACTATAGTGTGCCATTGAAAATGGTTTTGTCATCAAATGTGTCATGGTTAACTGGCATGTCGGATGCTTTTGAAAAGTACATTTGTGCAAGTGAGGGGCCTCCAGTGGGTTTTAACATATTTTTTACCAAAAGTCAATATTTCCGTTTTGCTTTTTTTTGTTTAGCATTGCAGGAAACTTAGGGTGGGAATGTGCTTTTGGCCCCTGAGGTATGACAACCATGCATTAAAATGGTTTGAACCTATGCCATTGAACCTATGACATTTCCTGTCATAATTTACATATCATTTAGTATATGTATTGAACATTATTGTTCACAGGGGCAATATACACCGGAACAGGTGATGGAAAGATCATCAAGATAAATGGGGACCAGATAACAACCATTGCCAGGTTTGGATCTCCACCTTGTGGTTAGTCTTCCAATTACCATTTCTATAAATTTTGATTGGCTGAAAGTTTTATTACCTAATATCCATTTGGTATTTTTTACTGCATGAACCCCTCATGTAATTTTTCTATTCAAAATGGACAGGGAGATTAGGATGAGGTGATTTGAGACTGTTCAAAATCACATCTGAAGCCATGCACCTTAAAAAAAACCTAACTACCCCAAGCCTTACAAACCCCAACAGCAGGTTTTGTCTACATGTGAGTTCAGGACTGTAGAGCCTTGGCACTATAACTTTACATGGAGCTATGGTGCCCCAATTTGTCCAAGTCCAAAGAATGTGCCACAGGTTTACTGCACAGTCTTGGATTTTGACAGGTTAAGGACACTTCCTAGTAAAAGTGCCCTGGGGGTGGGTGGGGGGTTAGGGTTAATAAAGAGTACATTGTGCCTTCTGAGTTTGACAGCTTAAACCTCATCGTGATTCTTGGCTCTGGGTGTGATTTTAGACCCTCATTGTCACATTTACCGATTCCTCCTGTCCATTTTGAATGGAAAATCACATCCAAGAGTTTCACAGTGAAATGCGATTTTTCAAGAAACATTTAAAAATATATTATCCACATCCTTTTCGAGTTTCACCCTGGAAAGTGTATATTTTTTAAGCTGTTTTTTTTCTACCAGTAGATGTTATTGTAAAACCGTATAAAGGGAAACTGTCTGGCTAATTGGATGAATATTCAAAGTGAACAAAGAAAACTGGCAGGAGCGGGATTTTAACCTGCGACCTTTGGAATACCATATTGGTGCTCTACCAACTGAGCTATTTTTCCGTAAATGCAGAATTTAGTTACTTTTGAATGAAACATCATATGCCAAAGTTTAGTTATTAAATAATTACTTTACAAATGTCAAATTATTTGCGTTACAATGTATGACATTAAGTCAGTTCCTACAGGACATGTATTTAACTTTTCCATGTAAAGTTGCCTTTGATCTACCAAAGGTAATAACTTCAGCGGCATAGTAAAGAGGGGTGTGAGGGGGGTCAGACGTCCCCCCCCCATAAAAAATTTGTCAACCCCCAGTCGCCCCCCCCCCCCCCCCCCCCCCCCCACCCACTGAAAATTTCGCAAATGGAGAAATTAATAGTATTTTTAAGAAAAATAGTCAGTGCCCCCCTATGAAGAGAGCCCTGGCTACGCCGCTGGGTAACATGCATTTTAAAGTTTTTTTTTTAAGAATGTAAGATACACAATTTGTAAATTCCCTGTGTAAGTTACAGGCAATATTTCATATGTATGTTTTAAACTTCTGTTTTCTTGACTGTTCATGGAACAAATATTTACTAGCTTTCAGACTCTGTGTTAGTTTATATGTCGTTTGATAGAGCTGTCGATTCACACAAAAATTTTTGTTTTTATGCAGGACCTGTACAAAATGAACACACGTGTGGACGGCCACTTGGACTGAGGTTCCATACAGATGGATTTCTGTATGTTGTGGATGCATATCTTGGACTTTTTAAGGTGGATGTGGAAACAGGTAAAAGGAGAAGGTGTTTACCTTTATTTGCAGGGAGAGCATTAGGGTCATGGGCGTCGCCTGGATTTTTTCTAGAGGGGGGCAAAGCACTCACCAGAAAGCAGCAAAGGAAGAAATCACCGGCCGTGGAAAAATCAAAGAAGGGGGGGGGGGGAGGGGAGGTGCTGGACATCACCTAGGCCTAATGTATATAACCGCATTTTAAGCCCCAGGTTCCATGTGTTAAATATACATTCAATTGAGTACGACATTTACTTCGACCCTCTTTTCTTTTCTATTTATTTATTTTTTTTCTCCATGTTTTTTTAAATTTCCGCGACGCCCATGATTAGGGTTGGGCATTTTCCCCAGAACTCGGGTAAAAAAAAAAGTAAGCCAACACAAGACTGTCATGTGGCATGGCCATAGGGCAGTTTAGCCATGCAACATACTAGTTAAAGGCATTTTGTTCATCTTTTTGTGTAGCAAATCCTGCAGTGGCATATCCAGGTTTGTGGAATGTTTTTGAAAGGTAACGTCATTATTATTATTTTTATTTTTTTTTCACCCGGAAATGAATTTAAAAATTGTGTGTGTGTGTGTGTGTGGGTTTGTACAGGTTCTGTAAATATGTTCGAGGACAAGAGGAGAAAGAAAATACAAAGGAACCTTTCTTGTCCTCGCAAGTCTGTCTTGTGTTGAAATCGGTCCTTGGACATAAAAATACGTGCTTAGTATATGGAAATAGGAAACACAAAGCATTGTCCTCAGAAGTATTGGGAACGTACGACTGTTTGTTTTTGCATTCGATAGGGGACCTTTAACAATAGAGGACAATAGTGTCCCCGGTTAAGAAAGGTCCCTGTTTGAAAATCATGTACATACCCAATGAGGGTCCTTGCCAAAAAGTATGAACAATAGGAGGTCCCCGATTGATAAAGGTATTTACAAATTTCTGCGTGTGTAAATACCGGCAATCGTGGACTAGGAACAAAAGGGTTAGGGCATAGACAAAGGGTCCACGATTGACTGAACGTCCACGATTGAAAATTGTGTGCAAAACATATGGGAGGCCTTCCGAAAATTTATAGTACAAACAAAAGAGGGACAATTGGGAGTCGGTGATTGGCCAATATTTACACACTTGTGTGGGTGAGTTTGTTTTTGCATTCAAAAGAGGACCTTTAACAATAGAGGACAATAGGGTCCCCGATTGAGAAAGGTCCCCGTTTGAAAATCGTGTATAACACCAATGAGGGCCCTTGCCAAAAAGTATGAACAATAGGACAATAGGAGGTCCCCGATTGCAGGCGTTTACACACTTGTGTGTGTGTGGAGAGGCCCGGAGGGGGGTAAGTACCAGTTGAATTGCGATTGGTTGTGATTAAGTTGCCCAAAATGTCACCATTGGGGAAGGGGAATATCCCCACCCCCAAACCCCCACTGGATACACTACTGAATTCCTGTATAGACCATCAGGACAATACCACATCAGAAATTTATGCCAGTTGTCACAGACTGCTTCAAAATAAGCAGAGAATCATGTAGCTGATTGCCTGTTTACCCCAAGTTCCTGTATCCTAATAGACCTCCCCATCTCCTTTGCTTTTTAAAATATATGCACCACTCCAAGCCAACTCATCATTTCAGACCACTTTATGAAACCCTTCTTAAAGGTACACGATTGGTAATCCTCCAATTTTTGTTTACTGAATTATTACGAAATACCTTACTAGACTGTTAGTTAATAGTAGTCTCAATCATCCTGTGAAATGATGGCACCAGGTGTGCTGTCGTCGTCAAGAAAAGTGGAAATATATATCGTTTTCCAAAGATTTCCAGTTGGAAATCGTTGGAAAACTGCCCTGTAGCGGTTAGTCAAGGCGCGCGTGGCTACCCGGGATGAGTGGTGCGCCATTGACATGATGGCGCCATGGCATATCTGGGGCGCGTCACGCCCCCATAGCCACGCGCGCCTTGACTAAAGGCTATCATCCGCCCGACTTTTGAAAACGAGCGCAAAACTTTGAACAGGTAAGTGGAACGATATTTTCTATAAAATACTAACCCCCAAATTCTCCCATTTCTGAAAATTGCAACAATGACCAATCATGTACACTGCCTTTAAGCTGGCTTTGTTGGTGTCCTCAAGGAGGAATTTCTTGTGTTTTCTTGCTCAGGTGAAACAACAAAGCTCTTGTCAGGTGATGATCCTATCGAAGGAAAGCCGCTCAAGTTCCTGAATGACCTAGACATCGATTCAGACGGGGTCATATACTTCTCGGACTCCAGTTATCGTTGGCAGCGCCGTGACAACAAATTTGTTGTGCTTGAAAACACAAATACCGCAAGGTAAGCATGCAGTGCAACCGCACTTGTTTATTGTTGCAAGGGCCCAATTTCGTGGGTTGTTTAACAGTAAAGCAGAAAGGTTGTGCTAACTATAGCAGAATTAATCTTGCTCACTTTAAGTGCTAATTCACAGTCAGGCCGTGCTGAAGGCTGTGTGTACATGGAGATTTCTATTGTCACTGTTTCATGCAAATCTTGCCTGTGACGTTAGCTAGACGGTTTCAATTTATGTGCTTAATCCCTTGCGTACGGATGACGCCATTTGCCACCGTTTGTGCAGTTTCAAACCATTGTTGGATTATTGTTTATGATACGCTTGACTGCACAAACACATTGTAGCGGTTGGCTTGGCTGCCAGAACCCCTGCGACACCCCGACGTCTCCCGTAAAATACTGTGCCCAAGGGGTTAAAGTTGATGGTATTTTTCTGTTCTTTTTTTTATGGAAGTCCCCCAATACAAAGCTAAAAGCCACTCTCAGTAAAAGGCTACAAGGGAGGTGGTGGGGTTGGCAACATGTTAGGTTGAGACAGCTTGCAACTATCTAAATATATCTCTTTTTCAAAGTGAACAAAGAAAATTGGCAGGGAGGAGAATTCGAACCTGCGACCTCCGAAATAACGTACCAGCGCTCTACTAACAGCTATCTTGCCCTATGTTGGCGGTCTCCCAAATTGTCAGTATCTTTGTTCGGGGGGCACTTGTCAGAAGTCATAAACCCAGAATGCCATACAGCCCAGGGATCACGCCCCAACTTTACAATACAACCTGGGAAGCGACACTGGGGATCACTCAATGAAGAAAGGACTTTTTAACCTATTTTTTGTCAAACCACAAGGGAAACTGACTAGGTAAATTTGATTTCTGACTAGCACCCCCGAACAAAGACACTGACAATTTGGGAGACCGCCAACATATGGCAAGATAGCTCAGTTGGTAGAGCGCCGGTACGGTATTTCAGTGGTTGCATGTGTACCTTGGATCCCCATTACACATGTTCGAATCCCGCTCCTGGCAGTTGTCTTTGTTCACTTTGAAAATTCTTTCAAATTTACCTAGTCAGTTTCCTTTGTGGTTTGTTTGACAAATGTTATATATCTACATTGCATCTACATTGTTGAGTATCTGCATTGTTGAGTATCTGCATTGTTGAGTAGCTGCATTGTTGAGTAGCTGCATTGTTGAGTATCTGCATTGCCGAGTATCTGCATTGCCGAGTATCTGCATTGCCGAGTAGCTGCGTTGCCGAGTAGCTGCGTTGCCGAGTAGCTGCATTGCCGAGTAGCTGCGTTGCCGAGTAGCTGCGTTGCCGAGTAGCTGCGTTGCCGAGTAGCTGCATTGCCGAGTAGCTGCGTTGCCGAGTAGCTGCATTGCCGAGTAGCTGCGTTGCCGAGTAGATTTGTGTATCTGTCTCTCCTGGTTGTCTGTGTACATGTAATGATGCTTTAACAGTTGACATTAGTTAGTTTAATCAGTTGCTCCTTGCAATTTTCTATTGTAAATTCCCAGTCTATAAATACAAATCATATTTCAAGACTCCTTCCTCATACATGGATAACCATTTGGATTTTGTTCACAGCTTTGGGATGAATTGGGAGTTTTATTTGGAGGACTGCAGTGTATGTAAATGCACCAATGGAATGACAAACTCGTTTTTTTTGTTTTTTTAATATTAATGGTCTCTGTTCTGGAAAAGTTTGTTACACGGATCATCATTTGGGGCTAAACTTACATAAATTCAGATTTAGGCCAAAAAATAGTTATGTTGCCCTCCACAACAGACCCTAAAAGTCAGGGTTTTTTTTGTTTTTTTTTATTTTTTTTATAAAGGAATTTTTAAAATCTCACCTTTTCCCACACAAAATGAAGTTTTATCAAAATCATTGTCTTTAACCAGTTCGCTTCGGAGGACGTGTTCACACGATCTGGCTGTTTTTATACACGGGCACGGCTGACGGGTAAAAACATCAAGCTTGCCTCGACTCACCTCCGGGTGATGTCTCAACACGCTAATCCCTTATTTGTTTTGTACACACACACAAAGTCCGAGAAGTCTGTGGAGGCAGACCGTGTGTTGAACTTGAACTTGGCCGCTGTGCACGGCCTGTTCTACAATTTACACTCCGGTGGGTGCACCTGGAGTATTGAAATATATGAGGTTTCGGCAAGAAATATTGTACAAATACTGTTTAAATGACTCTTGCAAAACAGTATTTGCGGCGTTTGGCTGCATATCAGAAGTTGGCTGCTATATTTTGCCGTTTTGAAAAATAGAAATTTTCGGCAAAAATAATCCCGGCGCGAACTGGTTAAATACAGCTACGACGGCACAATCGTTCATTTCGCCATCTCACTTTTAAATAAGCTTACTTTTTGCCTCCCAACTTCCGAGTTACATAATATGTAGTATTGTTTTCATGTATGGTAACAAAAATAATAAAAAATCTATCGACCGACCGACCCTCCCTCCCGATTTTTCCCATTTAAGGGCAACACAAAAGGTTTTTTTTGCCTTAGATACAAATGTTATGAAAATAGTTCTTTTGGCAACAATCTGAGAAATGTGACAATATGTTTGTTTCTTGACAGGGTATTAAAGTATGACCTAAAGACTGGAAAGACGTCAGTAATAATGGACGAGCTGTGCTTTGCTAATGGCATACAGCTATCTCCAGATAGAGACTTCTTCCTTGTGACTGAGACAAATTATGCCAGGGTGAAAAAGTAAGTTGGGTACTGGCTTTCATAATTGCAAAGCTTTGGGAAAGTCATATTTTTCTCTGAAGAGCTTGATAGTATATCGTTAATATTTATATAATCAGAATGCATAATATTTTATTTGTTTTCCGTTCTATTGTCCTTTAAAATGTCGTGAGGTAGGCTGAGGTATTTCGCATATCAGGATAAACCAACCAACCAGCTATATGTACAAAATATATTTAATAGCAACTGAGCATGGCTATTGTAATCATATTATGGCAAACATATTACTGAAATCTTGTTTACCAGTAAGAAAATTATTTCCTTGGGACTGAATGTTTTTTAGAATTCAGCAGCCCTCCTCAGAATGAAGAACTTGAGTGCTTAGCATATGAAAAACTTGCGGTCATTTGCTCAATGGCCCTCACCACACATGTATGTTACAACAACATGGTATTTTCTGACCATTTTTCGGTCAAAGTTTTACATATGCATAAAATCACACATTTGCTTATTGCTGTAATTTTCAGAATGAAATAAATTTGGGTTAGCATTTTATAGCATGCTAACAAATTCTGTAACACTGACCTGTTTTGTATGCATAAATGCTGGGAAAACAGATGAAACAAAATTTGGTTCCAGTAGTCTGGTTCCCTGACCCTACTTTAGACAAATCAGAGCAATTTATAGAATCCGGGAATGATCAGGTCGGGGAAACTAGACAATTTCCAACGATTGTCGGCCGACAATCGTTGGAAAACGATATAAATTTCTACTTTTATTGAAAACGACAGCACACCAGGTGCCATGATTTGGATGCTTAAGACTGCTATTTACTTAGTCTAGTATGATATTTCATAATAATTCAGTAGTTTTGTTTTTTTATGTTTGCAGATGCTGTATACTACCTTTAAGCATATAGATCTTTTGACTTTTTTTGCTTTAAGAAATTGAATACCCCTCTTGATTGTGTTTCTTTTTTGCCATTTCGTTTTTCTAATCTCATTTGTAAGATTACCATTTTGTTTTGCATTAGGTATCATCTCAAGGGCCCAAAGAAAGGACAAGTGGAGATATTTGCGGATAACCTTCCAGGGTTGGGCGATAATATCCGACCCAGACATGGAGGGGGATACTGGGTGGGCATTGCAGCTGTCAGAAAACAGCCATTTTCCTTTATCGATTTCACCGCTGCCAGGCCATGGTTAGGCAGATTATTGACAAAGGTAATTATGGACTCTTTGTCTTTTGCCTTGGCATGCCGGGGAGCCGGGGGGGGGGGGGGGATAACAATTTTAAAAGTAGGCAATTTTTAGAAACTGGTTTTTAATTGTTTACAATATGTTAGGAAAAGCTGGGAATATTTTTTGAGATTTTTAACCCCTTGAGCCCGGGTATTAATATATGGGGGCGCCGGGTGTCATGCTGGCTTGTGCAGCCAAGCGAAACGGAAACAATAGGCTTGTAGAGCCAAGCATAACGTACACAAAAGCCCAACAATGGATTGAAAATGCAGAGATTGTCATGTATAGATGTCAACCGGCCAGGTGGTTATTTTCAATCCACCTCTATAGAGGTCATCCGGGCTCAATGGGTTAACCAGAAAATAGGGCTTGTTCTATCCCCCAACCCTCTTTTACTGCCGTATCAGCTTTGGGCCATGCCTCACCCCCCCCCCCCCCCCAACCCCCAGAAAATCTTTTTTAAATTATTTTTTTATAATTGAAAATGCCCAAAACATACACTGCATACATTGCCATTAGGCCTGTTAAGTAATTCAAGTGTCGGGATACTAACCCCCTCCCCTTCTATCAAATTATTTTGCGAATGCAACATTTTTCGGAGCACTTATAACAAAAAATATTCCCAGAATTGTGTTCGTGATCCACCAGTGACTTAAATCCTCACTTTGTTAATACACAATTATCTTGACTCTTGACTCAAACTGAGATTAGACCAACAGGACAGAGAAGACTTGTTGGTCTTGAGGTTCAAGGACTTCATTTCATTCACATGGCGATCATTATAAACAGTGGAGGTCAATTAGCTGTTTGGAATCATGTGGTCCTAAATGAACGGGAACAGATTGCCTGTGGGTTAAATTTACAAAACCCACTGGCTTTGTATTCTACCATTTCTATGGAAATTGTTATTCTAAGGTTAATTCAACATGGGCCACACAATTGGGACCACATGACCGAAAATTAAGGCCTGTGACTGCTGTACCACAGGTATATTGACCACCCTGTTCACTGCATGCAGGCATGGCCAGGCAGTTTAACTTTAATTAAGGCTACTGTTTCAAACCTTGAGACCTGGCATGTACATAGTATTGATTTAGGACATCTGCATAAATCCTGGGGGATGGGGTACATATTCCCCACTCCCACTTTTTGATGGGGGGGGGGGGGGGGTGGGCCATTGGGTAAACTCCCCCCCCTCCCCAGATTTGTGTGGTGAGAAACAAAAAAATCATGCTGATTTCAAGGTTATTTTGTAACTTTCAAACAGTCAAAATGTATTTTAAAAAACACACAAAAAAGCTTTCCACCATTGTGTTGTCAGGCTTAGGGACATTTGTGACCCGCTCCAGAAAAAGGTGATGTAAGTCGCGCTATGCATTTATGTGTAATGGCCCTTTCAACGTTGAGAGGGTGAATTCATTTCAAAATTCATTTTTAGTTTTTTTTCTTTAATGACATCTTAAATATCTAAACTTTCACGTTTGGTGCACAACAATGTTGATTTCAGTGAATAAAGTGAAAAACCAAAATTTTTAGAGTGCATTGTTCCATTGCATTATATTTAGAACTAGCTATTTCGAAGCCTGTTTTCTCTGTTGTGCAATTTGAACTCCAAACTAATTTAATATGCAAAAACGTAATATCTCCAGAACGGAAAGGGCTTTGGAGCTCTATCATGTACCAATGAAAGCTTACATTGCGGGATTTCCAAACATACATAAAACTCAATTTTCATATTTTGCGACATAATATACCTTTTTCCAGAGCGGGTCACATTTGGTCATCCCCATCCCCCCACTCACCGACATGGATTACGCCCTCTAATGTGGCACACCATAGTTTTTCCCTCTGGCACCTTGCCCGAGTAATAATTGAACTATAAAAAAGATTTTTACCCACATCTAGATGCATATTTTCACAATTTATTTCTCACTTTAATTCTTACAGTTTTTCGACCCAGAGTGGATATTCAGGCAGATGCCCAAATATGGCCTTGCGGTTGCTTTAGATGAAAATGGCCGCATCATACAGACCCTTCACGACCCCACTGCAGGCAACATCCCTTCAGTCAGCAGTGTGCTGGACACAGGAGAGTATCTGTACTTCGGATCTTACCACTCCAAGTTCCTGGGCCGATTGAGGTTAAAATAGGCAGTGAGGTCTCCAGACCGATTTTGGTCTTGAAGACCGTTTACATTTTTTTATTTTTATTGGTCTTGGTCTCTGTCTCAATATTCTATGGTCTTGATCTCTCTACTTTATATCGGTCTTGGTTTTGGTCTCTATACTCTATACTCTATGGTCTCGGTCTCGGTCTCTGTCTCTGTACTCTATGGTCTCGGTTTCTATACTGTATGGTCTCGGTCTCTATACTGTATGGTCTCGGTCTCTATACTCTATGGTCTCGGTCTCCTTTGAAGTTGTGATATTACGCTGGTCTTGAGATCGAGGGGGGAGGGGGGAGGGGCAAGTTGCTGGATTGCAGTTGCTGCCCTCCGCTGGATACACCACTGCCTATCATGGAGGATTTGTTGTACTAAGGACCCCTTAGTATCACTAGGAATGCAAAAAACTGAATGTACTGAACATTTAGTAATGCAATTTTTGTAAATGTTATAACAGTAATACATTTTATGATTTTAAAATTTGGAAGTATGAAATTGTTTCAGTTTTTAAATATAAAGGTTTTGAAAAATATTACTGTTGGCAATTCAAGTGTGTTGGTTTTTGTTTTACATAATAAAAACAAATTTATTACAATTGGTCTGACACTATGAACATCTAACCAAAGAAAAACGGTGCACTAACAATGAAAATCCATTGTTACTTGGCACTAAATCCATTGTTACTTGGTTCACAGTGAGATTTATGTTTGTTTTGGTAAATGCTACTGAAGAAACTTTGATGTTTAATTTTTGATGTTTTCATTTTTTT
The DNA here is from genome assembly GCA_037893225.1 of Hippasteria phrygiana. Classification (NCBI taxonomy): domain Eukaryota; kingdom Metazoa; phylum Echinodermata; class Asteroidea; order Valvatida; family Goniasteridae; genus Hippasteria; species Hippasteria phrygiana. The sequence goes on along the minus strand of JAZGUH010000395.1, from coordinate 40,855 downwards.
TCTTTCAAAATTATTAAAGCACATGGTCTGGGAGTCAGAATTAGGCCTGCTTGAAATTATATTGCCAAGTTGGGTGATATTAGAAAAACATTAAAGACTGCTTTAGTATAGAATCCCTTCAGTTATCCAGATTAGAAAAAAATTATGGCCGTGCCAAATAGGGACGAAGACAACTACAGCTAAAAATAATTATCAACAACGGAACTTGCCAAAGATAATTCAAATTTACTTTGTAAATGTCGCCCTCTATTGGTAAAAGGTTATTCTTTAAAGGAACTGTCTATTAAGAATAATTTTTTGCAAACATCAACAAACAAAAATACTGAATTATTCCCTAATACTGTACTAAACTGTAAGTAAATAACAGTCTGAAGCTTCCTGTGAAATCATGGCACCTGGTGTGCTGTCGTTTTAAAGAAAAAGTTGAAATTTATATCCTTTTCCAACAATTGTCGGCCAACAATCTTTGGAAATAGTCTTGTTCCCGACTTCATAATTCCCCGACTCTATAAATTGTTCCGTTTTGTCTAAAGTATGGTCAGAGAACCAGACTACAAGAAAATATTTTTGTCTCTGTTTTCCCAGCATCTATGCACACAAAACTTTCAAGAAGTCAGTGTATTTGCTAGCTGGCTATAAAATACTGTACCCCAAATCCATTTATTTCTGAAAATTACAGCAAAAGCAAAATGTTATATACTATACATGTCTAGCTTTATATCTACCAGATATTTCATTCATAAGTAAAATTACCTGGTGTTTGTAAATTGTGACGTTATACATTTTATCCAATGAAATATTCCATTTGAAAAAAAATGCATTGTTTGAGATAGTGAAATGCTCGTTTGTGTGGGAATTTTCATATCATAGTGAAATAATAATGCAGACGTGTGTGACTGATTTTACTTTGACACTCTTATTTTATTTATCTGCTTGCTTGTTCCTTTGTTTGTGTTACTGGAAACTTGTTTTTGTTTTTTTGTTTTTTTTACATTAGAAGAAATATAATAATATCCCCAAATTGGTAATTAGGGAGACTTTCCCGTAGACTTGTGCACAAATATTTTTCAACTTTAATGTAACCTAACCCAAATATCCCCTATCCTACCCCCACGAATTTTGGTATATTCATGTTTTGGACCATTCTCTATCGATACAACTCACTTCCGACAGTAAAATTCTCACTCCTTAATAAGGGGGCTGGATAATAGGAAGACATCAAAAAGTCTCCCTATTTGCAAGTGTCTCCCTAGGCCCTAAGCATCCTCCATGCCCTAAGTCATGATTGTTAACTACTAAATGTCTCCCTGTAGGAATATAGTCACAAGGGTGAATTATTCTCAAACCTTATCCCATAATATCGTTGGTTGGAAACTTTCCCAAAGATGACACAGATTCGCCCATTGATCCGCCATGTGACAAGTCTCTTTTGAAATGCGCGCAGATCTTGAGACAATTTCGGGGGCCAAATTCATGGAGCTTCTAAGCAAGCAAATTTGCTCAGCATGAAAAGTCCTCCTTTGTTAAAACAGGTTTACCAACCAAATCCCATGTGATGTGATGTATATTGCTTGTGACTGGTATGCAGATGTTGTTTGCTTAGCAAATTTGTGTGCTTAGCGGTTCTATGAAATTGGACCATTGAAGGCAGTGGCGTAATAGCTGGCTGAAATTTCTGGGGGTGGGGGACCTGGGGGTGGGGGACCTGGGGGTGGGGGACCTGGGGGTGGGGACCTGGGGGTGGGGGACCTGGGGGTGGGGGACCTGGGGTAACACATTTTTTTCAAGGGGAACTAAAAGTACATGAACTGCAGCTTGTTTTGTGTACATTTCAAGATTTCAGATGGGGGCGGGGGAATCGGGGGGGGGACGTCCCCCCCCCCCTATAGTTGCGCCACTGCTGGAAGGGAAAGTACAGTTACTAACAAAGTTGCAGTCTCGTCCCTGCAAGTCCTTTCACAAGTCCTTTCGCAAGTCCAGTCAGAAGTCCTTTCATAAAGCCGGTCGCAAGTACCTGGATGAACAATGACAAAGGAATGCCTTTGTCAAAGCATTTGAATAGCTTGTGATTGAAATTTGGACTGTAGGGCTTGTGATGGACTCTACTATACTTCACGGCCGTTTGCTCCATGTTGTGCAAGTCAGTGCATGCAGTCGTATACCGGCCTCAACTTCTCGGTCAACTTCGTTTTTAAAGACACAAATGGGAAGAGGGTGGGAAGAGGGTGGAAAGATTTAGTGCAGGGAAGTTGTAGTTTCGGTATCCAAGCAATTCCCACCGCGTATCCCAACAAAGAGGGATTTTGGAAACTGTGGCTTATAAAAGAAATAAGCCGAAGTTTGTACGAATACAAATAATCTATATTAGCATATGCTTCCAAGCAGTACAGTTCTTCAGAAACTATGTAACGAGTCATATTGAAGCACGAGATTGGGCGTCGCCAGGATTTTTTCTAGGGGGGGGGGGGGGGGGGGGGAGCACTCGCCAGAAGCAAAGGGAGAAATCAAAGGGGAGGGGGTGCTGGACATCACTCGACGCTTTGTTCAAGATCGCCTTTGTTCAATTACTTCCCCCCTGGCAGAATTTAAGGCGTCATAAAAAATTTAAAAATAGTGTTTTTGCGACGGTTTTAAGACGATTCAGACGTTGTTTGCCCTCCCTGGCACAAAAAGCTGGATACGCTACTGCATTCTGTGTTTTATTCTGACTAGCGCCCACCCGAAACAAAGATGGAAACCGCCATCATTGGGCAAGATAGCTCAGTTGGTGGAGCGCCGGTGAGTAGCGTGAAATTTGGTCACCATGTATTACACATGCCAAGTGATCGATAATATCGATAATTGGGAGAGTTGCTGGTCACGTGAGAGGGTTTAACCAATAGTAGGGAAGAGATACCCAAATTTCACGGGACTCGTCGGATATTCACATAACACCGGTACGGTATTCCGGAGGTCGCAGGTTCGAATCCCGCTCCCACCAGTTTTCTTTGTTCACTTTGAAAATGTATTCGAATTTACTAGTCAGTTTCCCTTGTGGTCTGTTTGACCCAAAACATTTAATTTAATTTAATTTAATTTATTTTAATTTATTTTAATTTATTTTAATTTAATTTAATTTAATTTAATTTAATTACATTTTGTATTAAAGATCGATCAATAGATGGATTGGTTGGGTTGGAGTGGGTTGAATTGGTTGGTAGGTTGGTTGGTTGGCCGATTGGTAAATTGGTCGGTTGATATAATGATTGATTTGTTGTTTGGCGATTATTGAAGGGACCGTAAACCTTTTGTTTTCGATAAACAAATTGACTTTTTAAAGTAGATTCTTAAGCAAGGCATCACACAGCGCATGGGGTGGGGAAAAGTCCCATGCCTGCTGTCATATTCCCATAGACATCATAACTTTAAAGTCCAGTGGCGGACCCATGAGAGTTTACCATCGTGCGCTGTTCCTTAGTAATTGCTTCGTACAGTTTTAATTTTATTTTATTACAAAATAATAATTCTAAAACAATTTGTATGGTATAATACACAACAATCTGTCGGGCGCCGACTGCCTAGTGCCTACCCCCGCTCCGCGAAATACTATCCCCCCCCTCCCCCACTCCTAAATGTTAGACCCACTGTCCTTGCTGCAATTATTTTGGCCTCGATGCACACTATTCAGTTTAGTAGGCCGGACATATAAAAAAAGGGGGGGGGGGGGAGTATTTTCTCCACTCCCGGCATAACGGCCTTTCTAAAATTAGTATTGTCTGAACAGGTAGACGGGTGGCTACGAGACAATTAAAGGGCGGGGGGACCAGCCCTAACACAAATGCGAAAATGAACCCATCCGTTCAAAGAACAAAACGTACAGCACTGTGTTGAATCATGGAGGAATGAACCCTGAACAAATATGTAAACCATACCCGTCATAAATAAATTGAATATAGAAACAAAAACGACTCCATACAATCCAACGTGGTTGTTTCCTTCTTAAGCTCCCTGCGGCGAGCAGGTGAGTGGTGCCCTCGCATCGCACATCACATACAACGGCAAAATTAAGTTCCTGAATATTAATATTTGTGCAATTCACGAACAATTATTACTTTGTATTCATCAATACAAATTATATGGCAAGCACAATAAGCGACGCAGCAAGAGACAGTCTAATGTGCATGTGATGATTCAATAAAAAAAATTGCAGACGACACTTTTAGCTCACAGTCTTCCCAGCATTCCTTGCGAAACTCACAAAATCATGGACGACGGTGGAAATTCTGGGAATTGTAGTGGACTAGGTAAGTATTTTGCTAAGAATTCCGTCCTTACCAGCCGATAATTTGACATCGTTAATGACATAAATATAGAATATACTGTCAGGAATCTGCATTTGTAATGTTGTTGTCATAGAGTGCACAGAATGTGATATTTGCACTTGTTAAAAAACGGGCCGGCGTTTAATGGTTGTGTGTACACGGCTGTCAAACTCAGCTGCATTCGTTCACGTGTGTGTGATGTCAGCGTTCAGCCACCCAGTCCGTGTACAACCATGGTACAACATACGTTTGGTGGTTGTTTTTTTGACGCCCGCATGAATTTATGCATAATTGATATCGAACACGTGTGTGGATGATGCACATTTATACTGATATTTACCATATTATCAGGTTTTTTTTCAAGAGTTTGTAACCAAGTCATGCTTGTTTGAATTGATACCAATCATGCCATCATCGTGGCTATGCCTGGGCCTCATTTTTAAAGTAAACCGTGTCAATCTGAGTCTGATTTCTAAGGCTAAGCTAGACCAGAGTATTTTTTTTCAGAAATCCCAGAAAATTTAATTTGTTTTTTATCTTACATGTATCTCAGTTTGTCTCAACCGCCTGTTTTGTCGGGCTGTACCCAGCCATGTGTCTGTTCTGTTTGTCTGTTCTTGTTTCTCTCGTCCTTTGCACTATATTTCTTTATTTTATATCATGTTTTAAGGTACATTTGTATTTCAGTACTACAAGATTTGGCTTCCCAGAATATACCCCAATGTCTGGGCTGGCAATGAGCACTTTTATGGTAATATGCACCATCTTGCGTACAGGGCAAATGTATACGTGTTGCTGTGTACGCAATATCAATCGAAAACTTTGGTGCTTCCAAGTCCTCATGGCAGTCATGCATTCATTCAAAAATGCGCTTGCATCTAGCAACGCATGTTCTTTTTGATCTGTGAAGAAGATACGCATATTTTTAGGCCAAGGAAAAATCTAAACATGTATAATGTCCATTTGTTTTTCTTAAGGGGGAGGAGATCCAGTAGAGGCTTTTTATTTGTGTTATTTTCAAGATGGCCGCCATTATAATTTCCGACAACCATAGTTTTTTCAACTGTTCTAAAACACAGAAATGAAAGAGACATGTTGGACAAGAGAATTAAACATGTTTTCATTGGTTTTAATACTAGTTTTAGTAAGCTTCTATTCTATTTTTTTGATAGATCGGTTGACATTTTGTTTTTGTTTCCTTAGTAAAAAATTGTTAAAAATCTAGGTGGCCCCCCAAAAGGAAGTGGGTGGGCATGCTAAACATGTTTTTTTTTCTACTTCGCCTCAACGTGGAAGTGCTGTATTCTATTTTTTCTTTTTCTTGTACACGTGTATAATGCACATTTAATTTTCCTATACAGAATAGTCTAGTTTAATTGAAGTGATTATTATTCCTCACCTAATGCTGCAAAATACTACTAGTAGTAAACTCTACATTCAGTACTACACTGGCATATTAAAAATTATGTGTACTTATAGTGTACTTTACCACAAATGAATGCCTGGGACGTTAGGGTTAATCAATTGAATGAAGAATTTATCATTAACTGCATTACATGCATACATGTACATGTACATGTATTAATGATAATTTAGGTATAGACTTTCCAGCTTCAATGAATTAGTAAAACTGATAGTAATAAATTAGTCAAAAAAACTAAAATTGGTATGAATGACCTTGACTGCTTAGTCTAGTGTGAAGGGTTAAGGTGGTTGCCATGGTAACAACTAGCTTGTGATGGTATGCATAAAAATGATTCACTTGTTCAGGCCATATTGGGATATTATAAGGGTGTAGAAAAGTAATAAATATTTACTTCAGACCTACATGTACCATTCAAAATGTGTACAGTCATCAAACATGACAAAAAAATTACACGATTACAATGTACAATGTACACGGTGTTGTTAAATAAGCTAGAACAGAACAAAATAAGAAATGATGCTTTCTTGATTTATAACTACATGTACAGTTAATTTCATATACATTTATGTATAAATAGTACACAGCAAGGGCATAACATTTTCATTGAATTTGTGTCACGGAATACCCATGGCTCTATGCTGCATGCACAAAAATGGTACTTTTACCCATAAACAGAGTTTGGATACGATTTGAAGCTTTGCATGGTGGGTGCGATATGAGAGAGACAGGGATTGCGGGTAACACCATGTGAAATAAATCTCTTCTACATGTAGGATTGGAAGAAGTGTGGTTCTGAAAAGAACCGGGATGAGTGTGTAACTCGAGTTACACACTCATCCCGGTTCTTTTCAGCACACTTCTTCCTATGGTGTTACCCGCAATCCCATGAGTCTCTCTCAAACAGAGTTTGAAAAATTACATTTAAATATGCAAGTTCATAGTCTTGTGCAAATGCAAATTGTAGCATGCATTCTTTTGGTGGGTAAGTGGATTCTTCCAAGTCCTTTGTAGAGCCTACCTCTACCCATAGAGTACCGAAGTGATGATGTCAATCAATGCAATGTTTGGAACCAGAACACATTCTAAACTGCATGTGTTTGGAACCAGTTGCCGTGGCAACTGACAGACTTTGGTACTCTATGGCACTTCAGAGTCTTAGACAGGTGTATTATTTGATTTCTGTAGTGTCAGCTATTTTAGGAGAACTACTCTTAGAATAAACATTCCTCAACCATGACTGGCAGTTTGCCCTGCTTAAAGTTATCCACAGTGAGGTAAAAAGATTATAGGTCAAGCTTTCACTGCAGAGAGCGGAGCACAACAGACAGATTTGATGCTCCATTGATGTTAAAATAGCCCAGGGTTTCCGTGCAACGCTTGTCATGTTTAGCTTTGTCAACTGAGGATAACAATAGATGGACCCTGGGCTAACAATGGTAGAGTTGAATGGCCCAGCAGCACACCTGTGACATGTTTACTGTTGCATCCTGGTCTCCACTGGAAGTGTGTAGTTTCCCACACTTTTTTTCCTGAACCAAGTGCATGCATGCTTGTACAGTTTGCGTGTACTTCATTTTTATATTTGCTCATTACATACATTGTATTTGCTCATCACATATTTGCTCGTCAAATATACCACAAGAGTGCTAATGTGGCTACCTCTATAAAGAGGCATAGTCCCAATCAAAACCCACAGAGCCACAGTGCGTATCATACCCAACCTGTACGGTGGGACAAACTGTCCATTATGGCCACTTGTCTTTGGTCCTTGGGATGGCCACTTTACACAGGTTTGACTGTACTGTAAAGCTGTTACAAGAGAAAACTCCATGCACATTTAGAAATCAGGAAATGTATTTATTTCATTGAAGTTCTGCTTTTTGTATCATTGGCATTTATAATTATTATTTCAACAAATGTTATTTGAAGAGGTATTATTTCTTTGCATTAAATTCTAAAATCAGTATCATTCCCCCAGGATTCGAGTGAACGCCACACCAAACACATAATGCTGATAGTCTGGGTTATAAAGGATCTGGCCACCTACTCTTGCATTGAAATATCCTGCTGTGTGCTTTAGTACCAATACTACCTGTTGCATTCAGATGGAAAACTGCTTTTATGCAGGTGAAATTTTTCAAAGACTGGGTTTTGAAATACTTGTCATCTGATGTGTTGGAATACCCATGATGTACACGTACATGTACTTCATTCCGCTCATGGTGAATGTCATCAATACATAAATTTGCATTACCGTGAAACATTTTACAAATAAAGACTTACATGTATATACGTGTGCAATTGTGCATGCTCAAATTATTGCTGGTCAGTTTAATAACGAAGTAACCATGCTTGGCAACACAAATGAATTCTAAAGTTACTGATTCATGGCATTGATATTCAGTAGGCCTACATTTTGGAGTTCATTTTATTTCCTGATTTCCTTGAAATTTGAGATCCTTACTATGATTTACCATCTATACATTACACATATGCCTTTTCACACAACGAAAAATCTCTGTGTTGTACACGGGTCCGACACATGTTAACTAGACTGACCTTTTCACACCGTACATTTCAACACGGGACTACCCGTGTAGAGCGCTCAACCCGTGTCGAAACTAACCCTGTTCCGGAGGTGGGTTGAAAGCTCTCGACCCGTGTAGTAGAGAAGTTCGACCCGTGTTGAAAATCGTAGTATATGTATACATGTATGAACACCTCTGGGTTGAGTTCAACCCGTGTAACCGCAGATGGGAGTGCGCATGCGTGCACAGCACCATGCACTGTAGCAGTTAATATAGCAACGAACAAACAAATAACCTTTGACCTGCGGCATTGTGCATGCACGCGCACCATACCCTATACCACACATTAATTTCAGTCGTAAGATACTTAAATACATACACATCGTGAACATCTGATAAACTGAAGGTGCAACCATGTTGGATCAACAGTGGCGTGACGCGCCGCAATCCAGTATGGGGGATTTTCCGATTCGATCCGTGTAGAACGGCCGGCCGTGTAAACGATCGCACAATACACAGGTCGAAACATTACACGTGTAGCACAAATGCTGGTGTTGCGTTAAGTAGTGTGAAAAGGCAGCGTAATTGACCTGTGTTGAAATTTTAAAGAAGTCTACACATCAGGTTGGACCCGTGTAGATTTTGACACGGGTCGAACGTACATGTACATGTAGTGTGAAAACGCCTTATGGTAGGTGAATCTAAGTTTGTAGCTGATATGCATAAATGTACCGATGTACACGTATGTATGTATGGATGACTAGCAAGATGAATGTACTATAGATGTACAGGTTCTGTATTCCGAGGACAAGAGGAGGAAGGAAATAAAAAGAAACCTTTCAGTCCTCGCAAGTCAAGTCTTTTGTTGAAATCGGTCCTCGCAAGTAGAAGTACGTGCTTAGTTAATGGGGTTTGGTTATATTAAAGGAACAATAGGAAACACAAAGCATTGTCCTCGGAAGTATTGGGAAAGTACGACTTGATGTACATGTACAAGTGCTTGTAGGTGATTAACCCCCCCCAAAAAAAAAAAAAAAAAATAATAATAATAATAATACAAAAAAAAAGGAATTGTACTTTTACCTGGTTATCTTTGCTTAATAAAATTAATGCATGTCTGTTTAATACAGACAGTAAATTGTTTCCCCTGCTAATATTTACTGCATAGATTCTTACAATTGTTATCATGTGTATACTTTTATGGAAAACAAGAAAGTTTTAAAGTTGTACAAGGAGTAAAGTCTAAACCCTAAACCATTTACATGTATTAAAAAAAATATGTGGTATGATAATAAACCAAAATTCTTCTATTAAAGTTTGCTCTTACATTATTACAGTTGTCTAAAAATCTTACATGAATTACATACATGTATGTATTTCAAGAGAAATTTTCTTTTGAAATGCATATTCATACAAGGACTGAAGAATATAGATTTGAAATTGATTTCCTCACTTACAATTTAATTTTTAACTTGTTGCAGTGAGAAAAATTTTTTTTTTGTGATATAAAAAAAGGAAATGATTTTGCTGCACGATTTTGAAAAAGTGCAGTTGAAAATGTTTGCTTTTTATCAATGTAGAGACTGCCGATCCATATTTGATCAGATAATGAAAATGTGCCTTGGGTGAGTCTTATGTTTTGTAATTGTGTAAAAACCCGCTCTTGTTTGCTGAACTATAATTTCCGTATGTGCTGTTGAGGAAACGGGTTTTGATCTTATGTAGAGTTCACCTACATGTACATGTACATGTACATATGTACATGTACATGTATGTGTAAATTCAGTGTACATGACTATTATTTTTGGTTGAGTTTTAAAGGGAACCTCTCCTGCAGTTACCCCCAAAACTTGTCTTTCATGCAATTTAGCATTCCTGTACAATTACGTACCTTCCTGTGAAGTGGTGATATACACTTCTGAGAAATCCTTGGTTTAAGTACCAAAAATAAATAAGAATAAAATTACCCATCGCTATGTACAACAAGGAATAATCAAAAACAAAATTTACAGATGGCATATGCGTAGCCATTTATTATTATTATTATTATTATTATTATTATTATTATTTTTTTCCGGCTCTCATATCCTTCACTGTGTTATCAAATTGAAAATCGTTATCATTGACTGATCGTAAATACAAGCACAGCTGATGACATAGGTAATGATTGGTGCAGAGGGAGGCCAACTTGGTTGAGGTTTATCAATTGACAGATGTGACAAATGGCCCAATAATGGATGTGCATCCTTTATTTAATCCTACAAAGGTCACAGTGACACATAGTGAATACACCCAACGACAAAATAATTGAATAATTCTGAGTCAGTCTACAGCTGTTCATATATACATGTACATATTTTTATTTATTTAGATTTAAAAAATGAAAAGGTCTTGATTTGGGAACAAAATATTGTTCACCGTTCACTTGAAAATGCACTTGTTTCTGTGCAGTTCTCCTTTAATACAACAACATTCAACAGTAATCCCACCACTAAACAAAGATTCCATTGTAAACTGTTTGATACTGTTAGTACAGCAGGGTTCTAACTAAAAGACTTGCAGGAAAAGGATATGTTTAACTTTTGGGAGGAAATCCCAAGAAAAACATGTTGTTTAGATTCAAAATATGTATGTAAACACACACAGAATCTTCAAATTCAATATATTTCCATGTCTAAACGGACAATAAATTTTGTTGGGTTCTGCAGCGGTATACCACTTGCACACCAGCCTTGGCATTTTGTTGAATCCAACAAAATACAACAGGTATTTGTTTGTATGAACCCTGCAAAATCCAACAAAATGCAACTGAAATACGACAAAATCTAACAGGTATTTAGCTTCAACCCAGCTACATGTAAATATTCCAAAATCCAACAGGTATATTTAGCTGCTACCCTGCTGAATACAACATCATCCAGCATACCATGTAGTTTGTGAATATCCAACCAATTACAACAGCTCTTTATCACCGTTGGATTTTGTTGGATTTAGCAGGGCTAGTGTTAAAGCATAAATATGAGGCTGTGTGTTGAACTTGAAATCCACCCTGAGCTAGCTGCAATACTCAAAAGAACTGAAAACACTCCTAGAAACAGGGAAGGAATGGCAAAACTGTTTAATTTATCTATGGTGCCTCATCATAATCATCTTATAATGTCTCAATAATTAACCCTTCCTCTCTGAGCATTGATCTGTTTCCTGGTCATACGTGTAGGTTAAAAGAGGGTTGACCCGAGCTGCTTGTCCCTAATATTACATGTGTAATTACACGGTTCCTTTGGGTAACACTGTTTAGGATGTGTATATTCAGTATAATAAAATTGGAAGTTGATGCTGTAGCAATTACAATGGCCCCTCCTCCTCCCCACCACAAAAAATGAAAGAAAAAAAAAACAGAACTAGACGGACGGTGTTTGTGGACAAACACAGGGCTGTTTCGCTTTTTATTTTTTTTAGTTTGGATGTGAAATGTGAATACAATAATTAAAGTTCGTCAAACAATCGCGCTCCTACCAGTTTTCTTTGTTAGACTTTGAAAATGATTAAAGTTGTTTGTAATAGTCACTTGTGATGACGTCAAAATAACGTAATGTAAATTTTCATCTGTAAACTTGCTGACCTACCTAGATATTACATTTAAAATAATCAAACTTGTACTTTTGTAGATATACAATGTATGGCTTCAAAAACTGCCCCTTTAAGATAACGTCACGTGACATGTGATGACGTCATCATAACGTCATGTCAATTTTCATCTATAAACCTGCTTGCCTACCCGACTATATATTACATTTCAAATAAATCGGAGCTGTACTTTTGTAGATATATGGCTTCGAAAAATGCCTCTTTAAGATAATGACACGAAACAAGTGATGACGTAATCATGACATCATAATTTTTTAAATTTAAAATACCTACTGGGCTACCTAGATATTACTTTTGAACTTAATCGGACTTGTACTTTTGTTTATATATGGCTTCAAAAACTGCACCTTTAAGATGACGTCATGTAACATGTGATGACATCATAATAATGTCATGTAAATTTTCATCTATAAACCTATTGGGCAACCTAGATATTACTTTTCAACTTAATCAGACATGTACTTCTTAATATATATGGATTCAAAAACTGCCCCTTTAAGATGACGTCACGTAACATGTGATGATGTCATCATAACGTAATGTCAATTTTCATCTATAAACCTACTAGGCTACCTGGATATTACTTTTCAACTTAATCGGACTTGTACTTTTGTAGATATATAGCTTTGAAAAAATGCCCATTTAATATGACGTCACGTGACATGTGATGACATCATCATGACGTAAAAGTTTGGCACACATTGTGAGCAGTTGGGGTAAGTGTCTACCAAGTTTAAAAGTAGCCAAAGTGGCCGGTAAGAAAGTAAACGTTTAAAAATGCTATGGGCAATAATCTAGCAAGTGCCCCTTTAAGATGACACCACGTGACATGTTATGACTTGATCATAACGTTATGTCCATGTTTATCTATAACACCCGGTGGCATACCTAGATATTACGTTCCAACTTAATCGGACTTGTACTTTTGTAGATATATGGCTTCGAAAAATGCCCCTTTAAGATGACGTCACGTGACATGTGATGACGTCATCATAACATCATGTCAATGTTCATCTATAACACCCGGTGGCATACCTAGATATTACGTTTCAACTTAATCGGACTTGTACTTTTGTAGATATATGGCTTCGAAAAAATGCCCCTTTAAGATGACGTCACGTGACATGTGATGACGTCATCATGACGTAAAAGTTCTGCACACATTGTTAGCAGTTGGTGTAAGTGTCTGCCAAGTTTAAAAGTAGCCAAAGTGGCCGGTAAGAAAGAAAACGTTTACAAATGCTATGTGCAATATTCTAGCGACTTGAAAAAAGAATTTTTTTTATGACGTCATCATGACGTCACACAATTTGCGCTTTTTATGGCATATCTTTGAGACATACCAAAGCTATAACAAAAATAATTTTGAAAATATCTTGTTTTGTTCGCTAGATATATTGAAAAGAATGTTACGATTCTAAAACTTCAAAAATTTAGCGACTTGAAAAAAGACTAGAAATCAATCCCTTTTATAAACAGCAAGCACATAATACCCATGGTTATCAGCCCTTCCCAGAATTCCTTTGTGTTATATTGAATTTGGTCAAAATTTTGAAATGGCTCCTATTTCATACTTGAGTGAGCCACGATCATGAAATTTTGGAATTAGGTACAGGAAAATTCAACGAATACATTTTTGTAATCGGATTGACCCTTAGATGCGTTTTTAAAAAAAAGATTTGTTGATGACGTCATCATGACGTCACACAATTTTCGCTTTTTAGGGCATATCTTTGAGACATACCAAAGCTGTAACAAAAATAATTTTGAAAATATCTTGTTTTGTTCGCTAGATATATTGAAAAGAATGTTACGATTTTAATACTTCAAAAATTTAGCGACTTGAAAAAAGACTAGAAATCAACCCCTTTTATAAACAGCAAGCACATAATACCCATGGTTATCAGCCCTTCCCAGAATTCCTTTGTGTTATATTGAATTTGGTCTAAATTTTGAAATGGCTCCTATTTCATACTTGAGTGAGCCACGATCATGAAATTTTGGAATTAGGTACAGGAAAATTCAATGTATACATTTTTGTGATCGGATTGACCCTTACATGCGTTTACAAAAAAACATATTTTTGATGACGTCATCATGACGTCACACAATTTTCGCAATTTAGGGCATATCTTTGAGACATACCAAAGCTATAAGAAAAAGAATTTTGAAAATATCTTGTTTTGTTCGCTAGATATAATTTAATGAATGTTACGATTTTCAAAATTCAAAAATTCATAAAAAATCACGTGATGACGTCATCATGACGTAAAAGTTCGGCATGCATGCTGAGCAGTTGGTCTAAGTGTCTGTTAAGTTTAAAGGCAATCGGCTGCATAAAAGTAGCCAAAGTCCCTGGCAGAAAGAAATCGTGTACAAACGCTATGGGCAAAAGTCTGAAAAAGAAAAAAAAAAAAAAAAAAAAAAAAAAAAAAAAAAAAATCTTAACGAAAACAAGGGCTGTTTCGAAAAACTTTCGAAACAGCCAATAAGGTTCAAGAGGGGAGCATATTTCCACATACAGTGGCTGTCATAGCAGATAAATAAATAGGCACACAAGCTTAGTTTGACTTTTTAATTGGCCTAAAATCATACATGCCAGTTGGCTGTCTACTTATGGGTTATTCCATGAAATTGAGACACACACACATTTTGGCATTCTTTGATCATGTAATTGTTTTTCTTGTTTAAACTAAACTGACTTTAATGGTGATTATGGTATGAACTTGAAGAGTTAAGGGAAGGCTTTTGACTGATACAAAACATGAGGGCATTATATGTGATATATTTATGTTTTGTCACCAAGTGTGATGGTGTCCGGGCTAAATTATGGGGTAATTTTGTGACATAAAAACTTACAAAGTACAAATAGGGTTCAGAGGTTAAAAAATTAACAATTTTTTTCTTTTACATGAGAAGTTAGGAAAAACTGCATGTAACTTAACAACAACAAATCATATTTTCAGTATCTCTTACAACGTTTCTGTTATATGGCTAACAAATCTGTGGTTAAGGAGGTAACGGATGGTGTCCCACTCTGTTAAATTCTGTTACATCCTGCATGCATGTCTAGCTTTCTTACTTTTCATCAAATGAAGTCTGAATTAAATTTCTTTTCTTTTGTGTGATTACTGTTTTAATAAAATTAACTTGTAGAGTCAATATATTGGACTGCCTTTTCAAAATTGGGGCAAAATGGACTCGGATGTAACGATGGTGTCCCATGTTACATCCTAACAATTTTGGGAACTTTCTTCCATAATTTATCTGTAAGCAGTATGTGAAATGTCCATGCAACATAACAAAGTCTTGGAGAACCTCTTTTTAAAAACATAAAAAAGACCCCCTGAATTGGTGTCATGTGTTAGTTTTCCACCCTTGATGGAGTGGTGTCCCATGTTACATCCTTGCAGGCTTGCCAAATCAATTATTACATCAAATGTTTTAGCCAACTGTATTTAATGGGTATGTAAAAGGATAACATTTTCTAACTACCACATACAGATTTGGATGCTTTAACATGATTATTTATGAATTATGAGCAACGTAAACTAAGATGTAACCGGGACACCGTGTCCCTTGTTAAATTTATCCATAGTAAGTCTATGGGAGTTGATGTGAAACTCAAGAGAGAGGACCCTAAACTAAATATTATGTCACAATGAATCTAACCTATAATGAAATAATTGTATAGAATCACATGTGGTGTAACAAATTTATTTTACACCAATTTAAAAATTTTACCAATATGTCACACGTTGTGTCTCAACTTCATGGAATGACCCTTATAATACTCACTTATCTGGATGCCATTGCCTTAAAGGTAATGTACAACATTTGCTTTTGCTGTAATTTTCAGAAGTGAATGGATTTGGGGGTTAGTATTTTATAGCAAATACTCTAACACTGACCTCTTGAAGCCTTTACGTACGGAAGACGCAATGTGGCGCAAAAAAACAAAAAACAGTGCCACCAGGCCGGATGACACCATTTGCGCAGTTTCAATTCATTGTTGGATTATTATGTATGTTATGCTTGACTGCACAAACACAATGTGGCCGTTCCACTTGGCTGCCAAGTTAAAGTTTTGTGTGCATACAAGTACATGTACATGTAGATGCTGGGAAAACAAAGGGGAAAAAGGCTGTTCTTGTAGTCTGGTTCCCTAATCCTTCTTCAGACAAAGTGGAGCAATTATAAATGTCGGGGAATTATGTCGGGGAACTAGAATATTTCCAACTATGGTCAGCCGACCATCGCTGGAAATTGCTACAAAAATTCCACTTTTCTTGAAAAGGACAGCACACCAGATATCATAATTGCACATAATGCTTGAGACTATTATTTACTTACAATTAAGTAAGGTTTTTCATAATAATTCAGTAGTTTTGTTTTTTGGCTGTTTCGAAAGCTTTTCGAAACAGCCCTTGTTTTCGTTAAGATTTTTTTTTTTTTCTTTTTTTGGCTGTTTTGGAAACTTTTCCAAAACAGCCCTTGTTTTCGTTAAGATTTTTTTTTTTTTCTTTTTTTTTTTTTTTGGCTGTTTCGGAAACTTTTCCGAAACAGCCCTTGTTTTCGTTAAGATTTTTTTTTTTTTCTTTTTTTTTTTTTTTTTTTTTTTTTTTTTTCTTTTTTTTTTTCTTTTTCAGCCAAATGCCCATAGCATTTGTGCACGTTTTCTTTCTAACCGGCATTTTGGCCACTTTTAAGCAGCCGATTGGCTTTAAACTTGGCAGACACTTAGACCAACTGCTCAGAATGTCTGCCGAACTTTTACGTAATGATGACGTCATCACGTGATTTTTTATGAATTTTTGAATTTTGAAAATCGTAACATTCTTTTTAATATATCTAACGAAAAAAACAAGATATTTTGAAAATTCTTTTTGTTATAGCTTTGGTATGTCTCAAAGATATGCCCTAAAAGGCGAAAATTGTGTGAGGTCATGATGACGTCATCAAAAATTTTTTTTTTTAAACGCATGTAAGGGTCAATCTGATTACAAAAATGTATACATTGAATTTTTCTGTACCTAATTCCAAAATTTCATGATCGTGGCTCACTCAAGTAAGAAATAACAGCCATTTCAAAATTTAGACCAAATTCAATATAACACAAAGGAATTCTGGGAAGGGCAGGTAACCATGGCTTAAATGTGCATGCTGTTTATAAAAAGGGTTGATTTGTAGTCTTTTTTCAAGTCGCTAAATTATAAAACAATTTTAATCGTAACATTCTTTTCAATATATCTATATTTTCAAAATGCTTTTTGTTATAGCTTTGGTATGTCTCAAAGATATGCCCTAAAAAGCGAAAATTGTGTGACGTCATGATGACGTCATAAAAAAATATGTTTTTCAAGTCGCTAGAATATTTCCCATAGCATTTGTAAACGTTTTCTTTCTTACCGGCCACTTTGGCTACTTTTAAACTTGGCAGACACTTACCCCAACTGCTCACAATGTGTAACGAACGTTTACGTCATGATGACGTCATCACATGTCACGTGACGTCATCTTAAAGGGGCATTTTTCGAAGCCATATATAAACAAAAGTACAAGTCCGATTAAGTTGAAAAGTAATATCTAGGTAGCCCAGTAGGTTTATAGATGAAAATTGACATGACATGATGATGACGTCATCACATGCCACATGACGTCATCTTAAAGGGACAGTTTTTTAAGCCATATGAAAACAAAAGTATCAGTCCGATTAATTTGAAAAGTAATATCTAGGTAGCCCAGTACATATAGGTTTATATATGAAAAGTGACTTGACATTATGATGATGTCATCACATGTCACGTGACGTCATCTTAAAGGGGCTGTTTATGAAGCCATATATAAACAAAAGTATAAGTCCGATTAAGTTGAAAAGTAATATCTAGGTAGGTCAGCAAGTTTATAGATACGTTATGATGACGTCATCACATGTTACTACTACAAACAACTTTAATTAATTTCAAAATTACCAAAGAAAACTGGCAGCAGCGCGATTCTTTGACAAACTTAAATTATTGTATTCACATTTCACATCCAAACTAAAAAAACAAAAACGAAACAGCCCTGTGTTTGTCCACAAACACCAACCTCATGCCTCTAGTTTTTTCTTTTTTTTGTTCTTCTTTTTCAGCCAAAATGCCCATAGCATTTGTACACGTTTTCTTTCTTACTGGCACTTTGGCTACTTTTATGGTGCCGATTGGCTTTAAACTTGGCAGACACTTAGACTAACTGCTCAGAATGTCTGCCGAACATTTACGTCATGATGACGTCATCACGTGATTTTTTATGAATTTTTGAAATTTTAAAATCGTAAAATTCTTTTCCATATATCTAGCGAACAAAACAAGATATTTTCAAAATTCTTTTTGTTATAGCTTTGGTATGTCTCAAAGATATGCACTAAAAGGGAAAAAAATGTGTGACATCATGATGACGTCATCAAAAATGTGCTTTTTTAAAACACATATAAGGATACGTCCGATCGTCATGAAAAGTGGTGGGTAGGTAGATACTGTCACTAGGATGCAAAATCCAAAGTGACGTCATAATGACGTCATCACGTGATTTGTTATGAATTTTTGAATTTTTAAAATTTGTAACATTCTTTTCAATATATCTAGCGAACAAAACAAGATATTTTCAAAATTCTTTTTGTTATAGCTTTGGTATGTCTCAAAGATATGCCCTAAAACGGGAAAAAATGTGTGACGTCATGATGACGTCATCAAAAATGTGCTTTTTTAAAACACATATAAGGATAGGTCCGATCGTCATGAAAAGTAGTGGGTAGGTAGATACTGTCACTTGCATGCAAAATCTGAAATGATGTCATGATGACGTCATCGTCAATTTTTTTGTGATTTTTGAAATTTTTGAAATTTCATTTTAATCACAATTTTACACAAAAAACAAAACAGCCCTGTGTTTGTCCACAAACACTGTACCAGATGTCTAGTTTTTTTCTTCTTCTTTTTCAGACTTTTGCCCATAGCATTTGTACACGTTTTCTTTCTGACCGGCACTTTGGCTACTTTTAAGCAACCGATTGCATTTAAACTTAGCAGACACTTAGACCAACTGCTCAGAATGCATGCCGATCTTTTACGTCATGATGACGTCATCACGTGATTTTTTATGAATTTTTGAAATTTGAAAATCGTAACATTCATTAAATTATATCTAGCGAACAAAACAAGATATTTTCAAAATTATTTTTCTTATAGCTTTGGTATGTCTCAAAGATATGCCATAAAAAGCGAAAATTGTGTGACGTCATGATGACGTCATCAAAAATGCTTTTTTTTTTTTACGCATGTAAGGGTCAATCCGATTACAAAAATGTATACATTGTATTTTTCTGTACCCAATTCCAAAATTTCATGATCGTGGCTCACTCAAGTAAGAAATGACAGCCATTTCAAAATTTAGACCAAATTCAATATAACACAAAGGAATTCTGGGACGGACTGATAACCATGGCTATTATGAGCTTGCTGTTTATAAAAGGGGTTGATTTCTAGTCTTTTTTCAAGTCGCTGAATTTTTGAAGTTTTAAAATCGTAACATTCTTTTCAATATATCTAGCGAACAAAACAAGATATTTTCAAAATTATTTTTGTTACAGCTTTGGTATGTCTCAAAGATATGCCCTAAAAGGCGAAAATTGTGTGACGTCATGATGACGTCATCAACAATATTTTTTTTTTAAAACGCATGTAAGGGTCAATCTGATTACAAAAATGTATACATTGTATTTTTCTGTACCCAATTCCAAAATTTCATGATCGTGGCTCACTCAAGTAAGAAATAACAGCCATTTCAAAATTTAGACCAAATTCAATATAACACAAAGGAATTCTGGGACGGGCAGATAACCATGGCTATTATGTGCTTGCTGTTTATAAAAGGGGTTGATTTCTAGTCTTTTTTCAAGTCGCTAAATTTTTGAAGTTTTAAAATCGTAACATTCTTTTCAATATATCTAGCGAACAAAACACGATATTTTCAATTTCTTTTTTGTGATAGCTTTGGTATGTCTCAAAGATATGCCCTAAAAGGGAAAAAATGTGTGACGTCATGATGACGTCATCAAAAGTGTGATTTTTTAAAACACATATAAGGATAAGTCCGATCGTCATGAAAAGTGGTGGGTAGGTAGATACTGTCACTAGCATGCAAAATCTAAAATGAGGTCATAATGACGTCATCACGTGACTTTTTATGAATTTTTGAAATTTTAAAATCGTAACATTCTTTTCAATATATCTAGCGAACAAAACAATATATTTTCAAAATTATTTTTGTTATAGCTTTGGTATGTCTCAAAGATATCCCCTAAAAGGGAGAAAATGTGTGACGTCATGATGACGTCATCAAAACATTTCTTTTTTTAAACGCATGTATGGGTCAATCCGATTACAAAAATGTATATATTGAATTTTCCTCTCCCTGATTCCAAAATTTCATGATCGTGGCTCACTCAAGTAAGAAATAAGAGCCATTTCAAAATTTAGACCAAATTCAATATAACACAAAGGAATTCTGGGACGGGCAGATAACCATGGCTATTATGTGCTTGCTGTTTATAAAAGGGGTTGATTTCTAGTCTTTTTTCAAGTCGCTAAATTTTTGAAGTTTTAAAATCGTAACATTCTTTTCAATATATCTAGCGAACAAAACATGATATTTTCAATTTCTTTTTTGTGATAGCTTTGATATGTCTCAAAGATATACCCTAAAAGCGAAAATTGTGTGACGTCATGATGACGTCATAAAACAATTCTCTTTTTCAAGTCGCTAGAATATTGCCCATAGCAATTGTAAATTTTTTCTTTCTTACCAGCCACTTTGGCTACTTTTAAACTTGGCAGACACTTACCCCAACTGCTCACAATGTGTGCCGAACTTTTACGTCATGGTGACGTCATCACATGTCACGTGACGTCATCTTTAAAGGGGCATTTTTCGAAGTCATATATCTACAAAAGTACAAGTCCGATTAAGTTGGAACGTAATATCTAGGTATGCCACTGGGTGTTATAGATGAACATTGACATAACGTTATGATCAAGTCATAACATGTCACGTGGTTTCCTCTTAAAGGGGCACTCGCTAGATTATTGCCCTTAGCATTTGTAAACGTTTTCTTTCTTACCGTTCACTTTGGCTACTTTTAAACTTGGCAGACACTTACCCCAACTGCTCACAACGTGTGCCAAACTTTTACGTCATGATGATGTCATCACATGTCACGTGATGTCATCTTAAAGGGGCATTTTTTCGAAGCCATATATCTACAAAAGTACAAGTCCGATTAAGTTGAAACGTAATATCTAGGTATGCCACCGGGTGTTATAAATGGAAATTGACATGACGTTATGTTGACGTCATCACATGTCACGTGACGTCATCTTAAAGGGGCAGTTTTTGAAGCCATATATAAACAAAAGTACAAGTCCGATTAAGTTGAAAAGTAATATCTAGGTAGCCTAGTAGGTTTATAGATGAAAATTGACATTACATTATGATGACGTCATCACATGTTACGTGACGTCATCTTAAAGGGGCAGTTTTTGAAGCCATATATATTAAGAAGTACAAGTCCGATTAAGTTGAAACGTGGTATCTAACATGAATTTTAAACAATTTTGTAGAATTATTTTTGTAATATATTTTTAGGTCATACACACTTAAATATAAATGTGAAAAATGTGTGACGTCTGATGACGTAATCATGGTCATCAACTGCTTGTATGCTCACATTTCTAAAAAGATTATGAATAAGCCTACATGATTGCTTGACCTAGACGACCATAAAACGAGATATTTTATCCACCATTGAAATCTCAAGAATAAGAATCAAACTACCAAAAAAAACCAAAACGAAACAGCCCTGTGTTTGTCCACAAACACTAAAGCTCTAGTTAATGTTTGCAAATGTTGTCCTTTAACCCTAACCCTGCCAGACGCAGCACATCTGTGGTGACAGCTTGACCTTGCTGCACTCTGCACACAAGTCAATGTGACAAAGTATGCAATCTGATGCGTCTGGCAGGGTTTCTAGCCAAAATACCCTGGAGGGTTAGGGTTAATGTTTGGTGAATTTCTAAGCCCTTGAGTGAAGTTTACATACACAGGCAAAAGCGTTTGCCTCCAGTTTTACCTAAGTCTTTGACTTACGTGTATATCCTTTGAATTTGAAGAGTATCTGTCCACAACTTTTATCTGAAAACTACTTGGTGTTTTGAAAGGATTATATTAAAATATTTTGAAGTATAAAATATGTATGCTTGATGTGTGATGTTCAAATGTTAGGTTTAAATATTTACCCTCATACAGCTGTACATCTGTAAATATTGTGGTGACAGATCTGCTAGCCACAAACTAGACTGGTTCCCAGTCCCTCCATTGTTCTGACCTTGAATATGGGGACCAGTTGTGGTTAATATTAATAAGCATTCCTCTGGGCGTATGCTAGTTAGGGTGGTTATATTGATTACCTGTAACGCCCTGCGATGTTCTTATTCACTGCTAAAACCTGCCAAAACACACTTGCATTCAACAAAATAATATTCTCTGTGATTCAAACTATTTCAGATTCAAAATGGCATCCATCTCTTAGAAAAATGGGAAATGATTGATTAATTATAACCCCCTAGGCATTATTACTAGGAAGTGTCCTCATCAACCTGTCAAAATCCAACACTGTGCAGTATATCTGTTGCACATCCTGTGGACAAATTGGGGCATCATAGCTCATGGATGTAAAGTAATTGTGCCAAGGCACTACAGACCTGAATCCAACCTTCAAGTTCTGTTGGAGTTTGTAAGGCATGGGGTACATGTAGTTAGGGTCAAAACTGTATACATTATGTATAGATTTATTGTGTCAATATTCTTGTATTTGTGTAAATGTTTTTGTATGTGTAACTCAGGGATGTAGTCGAGTCCATCACAAGTCCATCACAAGTCCCTGCAAGTCTATCACAAGCACTCCAGTCCTAATTCCAATCAAAAGCTACATACATGTATTCAAATGAGCTTTGACAAAGGCATTCCTTTGTCATTGTTCATCCAGTTACTTGTGACTGGACTTGCGAAAGGAATTGTGAAAGGACTTGCAGGGACTCGACTACAGACTACAGCTCCGATGTAAATGTTCATTGTATGCATGTGTGTACATATTCATTTCTATTAAAAATGTAAATAAATGTGCCATATCCGTACTAGTTACTGTTCCCTGTATTCGGGGAAGGAACCACTGTAGCTACAAACAAACTGTAAATTGCATTAAGGTTAACCATTTGCAGATTAATTTGAAAAGTGTTGATTTTTTCCCCATTAAGAAAAACAATTGGTCTAATAATATCTTCTGGATTGCAATACATTTGCGTGTAGGCGTGCCTGCAGGTGTAATGTTCAATGTTTTTAAAAATAATAGAATGTGTCCAGTTTGTGACGGTGTGATTAGGGGTGTGCATTTACGGGTAGTAAAAGAACCGGGTACCCGATTGAAAAAAATACGGGTACCCGGGTACCCGTTAAAGAAACCCAACCCAAAACTTCCAATCCCAGAAGTTGCAATAATGTCTTTCTCTGAGATTCAAAAGTCTGATTTCAGACAAAAGTCTGAAAAATATCATGCCTGTCCAGTAAACATGATCACTTCTCCGCCATTACATGTTCCGGTACGTGCATGCGCCGGCATATCACAAAAGACTGAAGCTTTATACAGTTGTATTTATTGTGGAATGAGGCACGCTATTATGTCTGGTCGAGGCTCTTTATCCATACCCAGACTACAAAAACCACAACCGGTAAATTCCCTTTATTGTCAATTTTCGTGAGCGTCACGGTCATAAACATGAAATCTGTGCTGGTTTCCCATGTAGTCGGGTTTTAATTTTGAAAGTTCCCGACAAATACATGTAACATTCGAAACCTTTCCTTTTTCATTTTCTGGGAAGTTACTAAGAGATAATGTAAAGTTGTACGGGTACTCGATTCCATAATCTGGAACCGGTTCCTGACATGAACGGTCAGGTACTCGGGTACCCGGTTCCGATGCACACCCCTAGGTGTGATGCAGTTGTGGGTCTGCCCCGCTTGAACATGTGCCCTGATGACTTCTTGTATTTCATTAGTTTAAGTCCACTTCACAGGTTATTAAAAAAGACAAACCTTCCTATGGTGCTCTAAGGGTTGCAGATACACAATAGATACATGTATACCTTAATTTCTGTATGGCCCAAAAGTTGAAAAAACAAACAAATCGGAACCCGGGAGTGGAATCGGAAAAGTGAAAAGAGCTTTTCTTTTCTTTTCTCGTTTCTTTTTTTTAATTGAAAAGTGAATTTTGATTTTCAAAAATTTTTCTTGACCCCACCACAAACCCACATTTTCAAAATAAATAAATTTAAAAACTGAAAATTTTGAATGAGCCCTAATAATGGCATACATGTATTGCTGGGGGTGGGTCTGAGCCCTGAACACTGGTTTGCTTTCACTTTGCACTTCAGCAGCATACATTGTACATGTACATGTGTAGCAGTATGAAATATTTCAATTTCATTTTTGGGTTGTTTGGCAGTCACTTGTTGAATCCAGGAAATTAGGGTCGGAAATCCCTCGGACTGTTCTCAAAAGAGGTCCCCCAAAAGCTAGAGCCTATGTGTAGATGTTTTGCCCTCAGCCACGGACCATATTAATGAATTCTTTCCTGCTTTGCAAATGTAAACACGCACTGAGAAAATTGCTGGATACAGTGGGCTTGTGCATTGACAGCCTTCTGTGCGCATGTATTTTAGTGTTTTGTTTTACTTATTGCTTTGTCAAAATTCAAAATGGCGGATGACCTTTGGGACTTTGGTAGTGGCAGGGACTTGTGGGATACGTCAGAGTTGTATGAGGTTGATTCCATTGAAGGTGAGGTGGGTGTTACCAAGGGAAACAGACAGATGCAACCGTTGATCAAGTTGGCGCAAATGGGCAGAGCAAAAAGACCAAAGCCATTTGGTAAATGTTTACAGTGTGCATGCAACTAACCTTGTACTAATTGACAAATCTCAGTTTAATCCCTTGAGTATGGGTATAAGTGGGCGCCAGGGTGTGGTGACAGGCTTGTGCAGCCAAGTGAAATGGACTTAAGAGGCTTGTGCAGCCAAGCGTAACATACACAATAATTCAACAATGGATTGAAAATGCAGAGATTGCGTGTATAGACGTCATCCGGCCGAGGTGGTCATTTTTTTTTACGGGTCCGCCTTCAAGGGGTTAAACATGCTGTTTAACAGCTAGGCCCTGAAAATCTAGATGTATACATACATTTAAGTCTGATAAACATGCATGCACAGGTTTCTAGAAACAGTGTTGTAACCAAGTAATTTTTTCTCAAGTCAAGTCAAGTCGCAAGTCAAATTTTCCCAAGTCAAGTCAAGTCAAGTCACAAGTCAAATTTTCCCAAGTCAAGTCATCAAGTCCCAAGTCAATTTTGTTCAAGTCAAGTACCAAGTCAGCAAGTCAATTGTTAGTAAATAACAATTCCAATGACAAAATCCACTGTACAAAATCAACCTGGTGTGCCATTTCGACAATTCTCCATCAGCTCGGCCAGCGCTGCGGCCCTGCATACGTACTGGACACCCAGCTTACTATGCGCTATAGGCTTGTTTTTTAACTGATACCTGTATGTTTGTGTTTATTTTAACAGAAGTGTTAATGTCAGCAAGTCAAATTTATTCAAGTCAAGTCAAGTCAGCAAGTCAAGTCAGCAAGTCAAGTCAACAAGACTGTCTAGAAATCTTTACACATTGTCACAAACTAGTTGCGGATTCTTTAACCCCTTATACCCGGGTATTATAATGGGGAGCCAGTATGCTAGTGGGGTTTCTGCAGCCAAGCAAAATGCACACAAAAGGCTTGTGCAGCCAAGCGTAATGTACACAACAACCGAACAATAATAATAATTTATTGAATTTATATTGCGCACTCTCCAGGACCAGCCTGTTCGAGGGCGCATTACCTTAGAATTCCTCATTAAAATAATACAATAAAAATAAGCATATTTAAAAGCCAAATAACATAATCAGAACATTTAAATTACATCAATATTCCTAAAAGTGCACACATAAAATTGCACGCAAATACGAAAACTTAAACAGATGAGCTAAAACACAATACCACAAAAAAACAGAATTTGCATAAATTAGATTAAAAACACCAAACACTATAAAAAATTAGGAACCAATAAACTTTAACTGACAAGGCTAAAACACATTACACATCCCCGTATGCTTTCCTAAAAAGGAAAGATTTAAGGTATTTTTTAAACAGACTTTGTGAGTGTAAATTGCAGATATCACATGGAAGATTATTCCACCATGTTGGTGCAGCTGAATGCTGAAATAAGAGCTCGGTTACCTAATGTTGACAACATTTTGCCCTTTGGGTATTCCAATAAAACTTCACCTGTGGACCTGAGGCTATAACGATGTTGTCTTCTGATTGTGATTAGTTCACTCAAGTAAATGGGAGCAAGGCCATGTACACATTTATACACCATTAGTAAAATCTTGAAATCAATCCGAAACTTCACAGGAAGCCAGTGTAAACGACTAAGAATACATTGTAGGAGTTACATGACTCAATCGATGAGAATTCTTAACCAGCCTATAGCTGCAGCATTTTGAATCCTCTGTAACTTAGATAATTGACAACTTGGCAATCCGTAAAGTAGTCCATTACAATAATCCAAACGACTTGTAACAAAAGCATGGATTAAAATAGTAAGTGATCTAGATGATAAATATTTATGATAAAAGGCAGCAGAGCAAACCTTTGTGATGTGAGTGGACATAGACATATTTGAATCAAACCATGAACCAAGATTTCTAACATGATGAACAGGAACAATAGTACATGTAGAATCACCAACAACAATGGATTAAATGCAGAAAATGCGGCTATAGCCGTCAACCGGCCAGGTGGACTTTTTCAAACCGCGTCAGCTGGGCTCAAGAGGTTAATAACCCCATTTTGTGCATGTGTGTATGTACCGGTACGTGTTAATATTATTATGTCTTGAAGTTTAATAAAAAATAGTTCTTTTGTATTGCATTACATACATGTACTTGCTCAATGTAAACAAGTATTATGCCAAATCTCACAGATCACTATGCAGGGAGTAGTTATTTTCATGTCAATATCTCTACTGGCACTAGATGTATGCTCTTTTAATGTATGTACATTTGAATCCTGCATGTGCATTTTAAAGCAGGATTCTTGCTAGGATTAGGGGAACATCCCAAACTGCTGGATTTTAGAGCATGGTGTCCAGTTTGTCCAAATTGTTTACTTTATTATTTTTTTTATGTTTAAATTTATACCACCCCCCCCCCCCCCAAACAGTTCGAATCTAAAAAAATATGAGTAAACTTCTTTATGTGACTTTGCACAACAATCACATGGTAATTGTGAGTTAATTAACCCTAACCCACCTCAATCCTCCAAAATCCTCCTTGCAGTTTTGGAGGATTTTGGAGGATTGAGGATGAATGGTATTTAAAGCGCGGGTATTTTGGAGGATTGAGGATGAATGCATTTTGGGGGGGGCAGGGCAATCGGAGGATTTTGGAGGATTGAGGATGGTTCCTAGCAAAAAGGGTCTAGGGGGTTAGGTTAGGGTTTTAATGTAGACACAACCATTTTTTCACTGAAAACTTGATTTGGGGATTTTAACTTTTTGTTTACATTGGAACATTCCTATTCTGTCATGTCGCAGAGTTTTCAAACTGAGTTTAATTTGAAGATATTTCACTAACTTTGAACTTCATTTTCTCAAAACAAGGTGTCAATACTGTAACAGCTTCAGAAGTTTTTACTGGCCCAGGAATGAGCTACAGCAACACACAGTACATCAAATTAAAGCTTACAAATTGCACATATTTTTTGGGAAATACCACAATCTCATTTTTTCATGGGGCCAGATCCCATCCTTTGGCCACATGCACACAAGTTTATCTATTTATTTATTTTAATTCTTTCTGGTAATGAAATCAAGGATTCCTCAAAAGTGCATATCCCACTGTAGCCTGAAAGCCTGAAGAAACCTGTAGGAAGACGAAGAGTTTAATTTTAGATGTGAGAGAAAAACCCACAGATTCAGGCAGGGACTGAAAACCCAATCCCTGGTAGGATTCGAACCTGGGTCACAGCGGTGGAAGGCAAGGAAAGTACCACTAGGCCAACCTGACTCCCCCAACAGTATTTTAAATACTTGATGGACCTCTCTCTTTTACGAACCCCTCGCAGAAGACTTTCTATACCCTACAAACCCTGATGTTCCAGACTATGGCTTTGATCTGTACGAGCGTGTTGCCAAGCTGGAGGGACAGGTTAAAGACCAAGAGGATGAGATAACGTGTCTGAAGGCAGCTCTCGCTGACGTAGTCAGACGGTTACAGACATTAGAGTTATGTAAAAATGCACAGAGAGGTAAGTGGATGATGTTATTGTGTTTGCTCTATATGTACTACATGTATAGTAAATGTTGATGAAGAAACAAATGGCAGGTTCGGTGCGTAAATTTTCATTGCACTTCAGGTGAAAAAATTTAAATAACCATCAAATTCACCCAGGGCCACTCTTCAGGGACCGTGCTTATTTTATATTTTCTGAGGGTATATGCTGCACATGCAGATCACACCGAAATCCCTGAATGTTTAATAGCCACTTTGTGAGATCATTAGTCTGTACAGCATTTAGGTTTAAAGTGAATGCATGTTGTGAAACTCAATTTGTTTTTGAGATTTCTGTGTAAAATTGAATTTGTCTTGTAGCATGTTTGAAGATCCACAATGTTTTCACACATGTGGGGGGAATGTGGTTTTTTATATGACATGGTGTCCATGCAAGTCAGAAGGAGTTGCTGCATCCTCATATTAATAAGGGAAAAGAAATGATAATCCCCAAGACTTAAGATTTGTTCACATTGACAATGAGTATAAGATGAGCAGTTTCTTTTGGGTAGCTAAAAAGATCTGTGTACAGGAACCACCCCTGCTATGCACAATACTGAATACAGTTTGGACCAGTGTTCTAGCCAGGCATTAAATACATTCTAAACAATTTCAAATGAACTCAGTTTTGCCTATATAATCTTAAAAACGTTTGCTCAAAACAGTCAAGGGAAAGTGGCCAGGAATTGCCTCAGATTGCACCACAGAGCACCTAGAATCCAATTTTTTTCCCGGGCCCCTTCCATCCTTGAGGAAAATGCTCCTACATGTACACTTTAATTTCACACTGGCTAGAACACTGGTTTGGACCCTCCACATACCCCCTTGCACCATCTGATATTAACAGGTAGCACTTTGGTGTTTTACTTTGTTTTACAGTGTTAAATTACACACTACATGTCAAAATTTGCTCCCCTTCTTGTTACACAAGTAGTTTGACTTATTGTTTTTGCAGTCATCCAATCATTAATGTTTTCATTAATTAATTAATTCATTCATTAGTACTGTGACAATTTTTCAGTTTCTTCAATCCATTTGCATGCTCTGTAAACAATTGCTGAGGACATTATGATTTGGGATTTTTGTGTAACGGTTTTGTCTACTTGAAACAAAATTCTGCATGCACTTTCTGTTCTGTTTGTTCTGTTCCACCTCTGACAAATTGTTATTCCCCGATGAGGAGAGTTGTGTGGTACTTTGGTCACTGTCTGCATTTTCCTCCAATTTGATTTTGTTACACTTGCATGAAAGTCTCTTGTCCCTCTCTAACAAAATAAAAAAAACAATTAGTGGTTTTTCACATCCCATTTAATTGGTTCATACGTACGTCCTTTCTGCTGATAATGGCTAATATATTTCATAAATGAAAAAAAACATATTTTGAGCAAAGTCATATGCTAATTATCGTTATTGAATTTCAAAGTATTTACATGAGTGTGTTACTGCTGCTGCAATTAAATGTAATGTTGTGTTGTTGAAAAAAAAACCAACCAATATTTAATAGTTGATCCAGATGCCACTGTCTGTACAATAATCCATTTTACAGTGTACTGTCATGACTAGCATGTACTGCATGTTCATGTATGGCATTCAGCCAGACCATCTGCTCCAGAAGACAATAGCCTTTGCAAATTCATTGTCTGCATATTCATACAAATACTATGATTTAAGCTTGCTTGCATTGTCAGCCCATTTTATGTGTATGTGTCATTGTGATATTACCAAATAAACGCATGCACTGCATACTGCTTCGATGATGACTGGCTTGGTTGAGTATCCTGTGGCATAACTTTCAGACTATTAATTATAATTCTTACATTAGGAGAAATGCAGACATGTACACGCACAGTACATGTAGCTAATATTTATAAGGGAACAATTTGGACAACATGATTTTCTATTTACAGTAATTTTGGACCTCTGTTTCCAAATTTTGTCAAAAAACTTTGGCGAGACTCATGTTACAACCGGCAATACAACATTTAAAATATTGGAAACTATGTCATGAAAGAATAAATTGCCAAACGATGGGTCCTTTCCCACACGCAAAATTGTATTTCCACATTTCGCTTTACTTTGTCCTACATGTATAATAATACTTTTAATACTAGGTTGTCCAGATTTAAAACACCCCTTTAGCTAATTCCAGTCTATACTTTCGAAATGGTAGTTTAAATAAAAAAAATAAAAAACCTGAAATCTGAGCTGTTGTTGAAATCTTACTAAAAAGGATATATTTACTGCTCTTGGCAAATTTGAGAGGGTTAACCCCTTGCGTACGGATGACGGAATTTGGCACACAAAAAACAGTGCCACCAGGCCGGATGACGCAATTGGCCACTGTTTGTGCAGATCCAATCCATTGTTGGATTAAACAGTGCCACCAGGCCGGATGACGCCATTGGCCGCTGTTTGTGCAGTTTCAATCCATTGTTGGATTATTGTGTATAGGTTACGCTTGACTGCACAAACACATTGTAGCGGTTCGCTTGGCTGCCAGAGCTGCCGCTGCACCCCGACGTCTCCCGTAAAATACTGTACTCAAGCGGTTAATGTGACTGCCCACCAAGCTTAAAATTTAGCTTATCCCTTCTGCCTTTTGTGTGTAAGGTGCTTTTGCTCATCCTGCCATGTACATTGTACATGTATGCCAGTACATTGTGTGCCAGTACATTGTGTACATCCATTTATTGCACTTAAAAAGAGATACCCTAGAGGCCATGTCATATGACACAGTTTTATATTGTGGATTTAAAAAAAAAATATTTAAGTCACTTTGATTGAAAAGGCTTTTTTGTATCAAAGTTGAATCAGTGGGAAGTGTACGTTTCTTTTAGAAATCGTGTCACATTTGTCCAAACAAAAATGGAAAAAATAATTCTGGTTTAATACAATGTACAAGCAATATATATGCCCTTTAGTGTTGCTACTTTAACGGCATATCTGCTGTCATTGCTATCATAATATTTTCTGACTGTCTTGCAATTACTGATTAAGCCAACAATATAAAGGTGCATCTTTCTGTACCAGGTCTACCTGTGGTAATAGTTCATATTTATTGACTCGATCGGGTACAAAGTACTGTTTGCATACAATTGACAATTTATTTTTTCAGGGTTCACAACGCCCACTTGTGTTTTGTATGTATTGTATTGTATTGATACAAATATATTGTATCTAAGTTTCATGTTAAAATGATGTCTCAAGGGTTTTGGGGTGAAAACAAATTCGACAGATTTGTCCATGTTGAACAGTTGGACATCCTCTTTTTTTAAATTAATTTTTTTCAGTCAGTTTAAGTGAAAGCCTGTCGATTGAAATCTTGCATACATTTGAACAGATAAATTTGTACCTTGAATTACAAACCAGAATTTTGAGTGCATAAAACATTCCTTTCTCTGATTTAAAAATATGGCACAATTTGATGTAACACTTGTACTTGGCATCTGTTCTTCACATGTTGCAAGCTAAAATAAAATTCCCAGAATTGCGTTATGTTGCAGTTTGGACCGGAAGGAAGTGTCACGTGATTTGACGCACATGAGATAAAATGAAGATCCTGGTTTATACTATCAATTGACACTAAAACCAAGATCAGGGGTCTCACGGCTGATTTTATATAGCATTTTAAAGATGAAAAATATTTATCTTAAATCGCTTGTAATATGACACCCGATGACATCATCATGACGTCATTCTTCGGCACGCAATTTCAGATTAGGGTCTACATGTATGTTTGTGTTAAGTTTGATTAAGATCTGAGGTTAGTGACCAAAGTGCCGCCGACAAAATTCATGTACAAAGTCTATGGGATTTGGGAATAGAACTAAAATAAGAAGAAGCGGAAAAAAATAAAAAATCAGAACAAAAACAAAGCCTTTTCCGACTGATTGTCGGAAAAGCCCCAAAAACAAATATCAGAACAAAAACAAAGCCTTTTCCGCAAAGTTTGCGGAAAAGCCAATTATGTCGTTTAACTTGGACGTCGGGAAGCAAAAAGTAAGCTTATTTAAAAGTGAAATGGCGAAATGCACGATTGCGTACATTAAAGACAATGATTTTAATAAAGCTTGTTCATTTTGTGCGAGAAAAGGGGAGATTTTGAAAATTCCTTCAACAAAAAACAAACAAACAAAAACCAAAAAGCGACCCGACTTTTGTGACTTTTAGGGTCGGTCGCGGAGGGCAACATTGTTTTTGGCCTCAAAATGATGCACATTCTAAGAATACAGGTACACATTCATGTGTAATTTAATTTGGTTCACATTAAACTAATTCATTTTGGTGGAATGTTGACTAACAAACAAATTGCCGGCTCCTTGCCTTTTTATTTCTCTTCCTATTGATCACTTTTTAATCAATAACATGTGTTGTCAAACTGCTTATCTTTGCTTGCTTGCAAGCAGAAATATCTTAACCCTAACAGTCCTGAATCCTCCAATTTTAATATGATTTTCCACACGCCCTAGGATGTTAGGGTTAATGTAAATACATTTAGATTGCCCCAAAATGTGGTACATGTAGAATGTGTGGGTCACATTGTCAAATGTTTCCATTTAGTCAAGTTTTTGGGTCAGATTTCAATTTGAGTTAAAAAATAACTCCAAGACTACGTACAGTAAAGTAGTGAACCCTTAAAAAGGCACGGAGAAAGTGATTTGTGAAATGTTGAATTGACTTTACAACCTATCAGTGAATGTGTTTTTATTTTTAAAGCTTGGCACGCATGGGCAAACTGCATGCTGGCAACTTGCTTGGCCCCCAAACCCGCCTCCCTTGCCCCTTGCCCCAAGCCACCAAACCTAACCCGCATTGCAAAAGCCAAACCAAGCAAAACCTCTTGTCTGACCCATGTGTGGAGCATGCTGCCGCTAGGTGTTATAGAATGCTTGTGCCTCTCTCCATCATCGGGTATGCTGGTTCATGGTTTGTGAAGCTAACACCCTCTGCACTATGGATGTCACCTTACAGGGGTACCACAAGGACCTTTCAAAATCAAAGACTTTACAGGTAAGCTTTCTTCCCAAATCCTACACCCTAGGTCACTGTTGTCCCTGTACTAACTCAATTTTACCTCCGCAATTAAAGTACCGCAATAAAAACAAAGGCAATAGAAAGCGATGTATGCAAGTAGAAATTGTATAGATCTTAAAGTTTGATTATCATTTTAATACAAATTAAAAGTGTTTACTCTGCTTTCATTTAAATCCACAAAAATTGGATCAGACATGAAATAATACTTGGAATTACACAATAGCTAATAACCTCTGTATTCGTGGTTCTCATTTCATAAATTGGTCGTGTCACTTGTTCAAATTGTTGAAAGTCATTTTGCACTCCTGTGTATTCAGCCTTGTGGTGGTTCATGGTGTACATGTACATGTCATCTTTATTTTGGTGATGGTGTCTGTATGGGTCATTCCATAAATTTTGTGACATTTTCTTGGTGTCCCCATTACACCTGACCTGTGTAATTTCCATCAAGTATCATTCAAACTGACTTCACACTATTTTTACTTGTTTGGCAGGTACATTGTACTCTGCTTTACACAGTCACTCTCGGAGATAGAAGGCATTAAAGAATGTCCGGAATTGCAAAATCATGTCACTACATGTACATTGTATACAGAGACACCAAAATTGTCAGACTTTTGGACCCCAAATTTATGGAATGACTCACGTACCATATCATAATAATAATGCTGTGCTTATATAGCATTTTATACAAATGTCTCAAAGCACTTCACAATAAGCCGGTTTGGTATTTCAACTGTGCATGTGCACAATGACGTTTTATCCCGAATGACCTGTGTGACCTAACGTGCACGTGTGAACGCAAAAGGTGGTCGCACAACGCGCACATGTTAAATTTAATAAGAATGGGCATTCGTGTAACATGGCATGACATTATGTCAGCAATTTTATCCCGAATAACCTTTGACCTTTGAGATACCAAACTGGCTTATTATTAACCCTGATCATCTGGGGCCAATTTCATAGAGCTGTTAAGTACAAAAATTGCTTAGCATGAAAATGTCTTGCTTAGTAAAAACAGGTTACCAGCCAAAAGTTCATGTAATTTTTATGCCAAGCAAACAACAGCTGAATGCCAGTCAAAAGCAATATTCCACACATGAAAATCTGGTTGGTAATCCAGTTTTTATCAAGGAAGCATTTGCATGCTAAGCAAATTGTTGTGCTTAACAGCTTTATGAAATTGGGCCCAGGTCATAAGATCAGTTCTGCAGCAGTTGAAGAGCAGCGCAATCCGTTAAATTTATACTCCTTGGTGGAGAGAGGCAATTGCAGTAAAGTGTCTTGCCCAAGCACACAAGCACCATAATGTACCATCACACGTGAGTCAGACAGGGTAACTGTTTGACCATGGTGCCCCACGTGGTCATTCATCACCAAACTTTACTTCAGCTACCTGGATGTTTTAGAGTCCCTAAAGTAATATTTGTTTCAGTTATAGGCAGGAATTTATTGAAAATAAAGTATTCAAGAAGTTAATAAAAATCAGGATGGCGGGCCTGACGTTTTGATCCTAGCAGAATCAAATGATAAATGATACAAAACAAAACACTTGCAAGTCTGAAAACACATTAAAGAGAAAGATAAAAGGGAAATGGTGGGGGGGGGAGGGGGAGGGGGGTGTGGACAGGGATGGGGATGGGGGTTAACCAAGAAACACCAAAGGAAGGAAACAGGGAAATGGAACAGAGCGGTTTAAAGAATTTGATGAAAAAGGATGTTTGACCACTGGGTAATTAATGCTTACATTCAGAAGAATACATGTAGATAAATGTTTCTTTCCGTCTTGGATACTGTATTTTGATTGGCCTAGAACGATCACGTGTCCGGTCTATAAAAACGACTGGCACACTCCAAGCATGATATCACATATCAGCGCAGCCAGCTTTTAAGCTGTATCATTGGTACCCACGCAATTTTCACCTACACTGTTGACGAAAGTAAACTATAGTGGGAGCAGCGGACTAGCAGGCGATCAGCTGTTTTGATCGCGTGATTTGTTTGAGTTAATTTCCACCGAACAAGGAAAGTTGAACTAAACAAAAGCTGGGTTTGGCGATATAACAAAACAATAGTTGACTGCTATGATGTGGGATATGACGTTTTTACCACCCTCGGGGACGCATAGCACCCTCAGCTTCACCTCGGGTGCTATGCGTCCCTCGATCGGGTGTTAACAAAAAAACGTCATATCCCACATCACAGCAGTCAACAATTGTTAAATGTTTCAAACCCATTAACACACATTTGGGACAGGGTTTCATGAAGGATTAAATATTCCTGTCCCAGTGAAGATTTAAAAACGACATGTTGTACATGTACCTGTCCAGCTTTAGCCGCAATTTGCATACTGATACCATATGCTGCAGTCTAAGCCTTTGCCATTTTATTTTGGGAGGATGATTAACACTATTAAATGTAGTATACAACATTTGCTTTTGCTGAAATCAATCCATTTGGGGGGATAGTATTTTATAGCGTTCTAGCAAATACTGTAACATTGACCTGTTTTGTGTGCATAGATGCTGGGAAAACAGAGAAAGAAAATTCTAGTAGTGGTTCCCTGACCATACTTCAGACAAAACGGAGCAATTTATAGAGTCAGGGAATTATCAGGTCGGGGAACAGGATTTTTTCCAATGATTGTCGGGGTTACTCGGGTACCTGGTTCCAATGCACACCCCTAATGGGTACATTTACATGTGTCACTACAGATGACTCATTTAATTAGCAGGCTCTGTTTTTGAGAGGTGCACTGACCTCCAATCATTACAGAGTTATGCCACAGGTTAGGCAGTCACTTGTGCAGGTCTTGGTTGACCTGTTTGTAAAGATAGAGGGGGCTATACAGTCCTGCCCATAATTTTGCCTAGATGTAATGGTTGCATCAAAAGGTCTTCTTTGAAGTTGTACATGTCTGCATGTATGTACGTACATCGTACAGTGTATGTTTTTTAGTTTGTTGAAGTGTTTCACAAAACATTTTGTGACATGTCTATGTCTATTTTTTTAGTGGGCACATCAACATAATTATATCAGTTTCAATTATGATGTTTCATTATAAGTACAATTAGTACATCTCCCTTAACAAATGCACCTGAATTAAAAATTTAATTCAGCAAAAATAATTAAATGTTATTAATTTGTTTCCCCTTTTGTGGTATTGATTGTACATGTAAATGCTGCAAAATCTATTAAATTCATGGTATTTCATATCATAACGCTGAGACCAGAAATGTTTACCAACCAGGTAAATTATCCCTAAGAATAATTATAAATTACTTGGAAGTCTGAACAAACTGCAGACGTGAAAGGTTGCATTTTCCTGATAAACTTAACATCTGCAAAATAAGTCAAGTATTGTTGGTTCATTAGTCCCACATTGTTATTGTTAAGACCAAGCCCTCGAGATGAATGATTGTACCAATTTTTTCCTCATATTCTGATGTGCTTGTGTCATACAGGTTTGTTCATATGATACCTAATGTAAGCGTATATGTACATATTTCCTAAGGATATGAATACATTTCCGTTTGGCTAACATTAAGAGAAATTTGAAGATGTTGGATAGGAAATTATTCAGAAATAAGCAGTGTCATTTATAAATATGGGAGGCTGTTGAAACATGTAGCCTCTACTACAAACTGTGCAGTATATTTGATAACATGTTACACTGTATACAAAATCTGTACATTCGATTGAGAATAGCACACACATGTTCATTTAAAATGCACAGAAGTGGTAGTGGACCAAAAGCAATGTAAATATTTACGCAGATTTAAATCGAAGGGAGTCTGAATAATAAGTATCAGTGGGAAGATAAAGTAGGAAGATCACGTTTGTTATTAGTCAAATTTATCTCAGGGATATGTTCAGCATTTCTAAGTTTCCTTGTGCTGTGCAAGAATTGTTCAAATATTATTTGCTTTCCTGATTTCTGTTGATAAATCCCCTCCTCTTTTTTTGCAGGGTTTCTAAGCCACTCCCCCTTGCCATCAAGACCTCCTGTGTACAATGATGTAACCAAATCGAAAACCAAAATTTTACTCTCGCCGGCGACGCCCCAGTCCCAAAGGCGGGGCAGAACAGGGTCGTTTTGTAGTAGTTCGTCTGGTAGTGACGGAAAACTCAGAAAATGGGGCTCCCATGATAGTTATAGCTTCCCATCCGGGTAAGTCAAATTTTTCCCTGAACAAATTCTTAGTGGAGAATGTCATTGTTATGATGTGATTTGTCACAAATTTGTTGACTGCTTTTATTTTTGGGATGTCGGGGTGTGGGTTCATCAAATACTAGTATGGGAGGGTTTTGTAGTTCAGCTGTAAAGAAACAATTTTTCAATGGCACATGCTTTGCTTATTGTCTTCAGTGTAATAAACGGATCCATTAAGCTCCGCCCCTTAACCTATTGACCAATCACAGCTGTGACTAAGGGCTGACACATTGCTGTGATTGGTCACTGCTTCAGGGGGCGGAACTTAATGAATTGGTCTATTCATGAATCGGGGTCCTACAACCAATAAAAGGTCGTATTTACCCCACCGAGGACAGTTTTTTTCCCACAGCTACATTGTATTACATGTATACATGTACATCTGTGGGTTTGATGAATCACTTCTTGAATGCAAATCAATCCAAGTTCCCAGGGTATAGTGTTTTCAGGAATGAATAATATGGCAGTAATTTAATATTTGAAATGAGTAAATCTTCTGTCACATGTATAATGTTGAAATCCTGAAATTAATATTCATTGCATGGATATCATTGTGAATGATGCATTTGGAATGCTAACTTTCAGGGGTGTACATGTACATTTGCATACGAGTTGAAATTATAATTTTGCTAAACCATGTTTGTCTAGCCGTATGCCGATTCTTCCATAATGAATACGTGAATAGTTATTTACTTCAGTTGTATGTGGTTTGGGACTGCGTGGTCCAGTGAATCTTTTATTAAAACTTGCCACAGTTAATAAATGTTCAGAGACTGAGTCTAGAAGCAGTCGTGGAGAACCGTTTTCTCACATTGGGTTCAGTGTGTTATTTTCATTTGAATCAAGTTTTGAACGAGTTTTTAGAGAGCCAGTATATGAACCCCAAATTACAATTTGTAGTTTTCTTCATTCGATTCCTAAAATCATGTGTGCATTTTCTTAAAGGAAAAATTAATTAGTACCAGAATCCAGACGAAATACAAAAACATGAAATTTTGGGAAAATTAATGGTTCAATAACCAACAATATGGCAATATAATGCAGCTATACCCATCCAACGTTTGGGAAAGGGGTGGAGGGGGAGGGGATGTCCCCCTTTGATTCTCTCATTTCCTCATTTTCCCTTACATTTACATTCAGTGGCATCTGTTTAATTAAAAGTTCCATTGAACCATGCTACAGTTGTGCCTAGATGTATATTCTCATTTTGCGTTTGCACAGTGTGTGCATGTGCCTGCCATAACGAGTGCCATGATCCTGAACTCTGAACTCAACACTGCCAGTAAATGAAAAAAATTATCTTCAACATCAAACCATTTGTTTTCCTTTCAGAAATTATAATTTTATAAAAGTGTTACTTTTCAAATTTGTTCTCATCTTGATTTTACTGTGAATTTGTTTGTGCAAATAAACAGAAAACAACAGCATTTTTGTGTATGTTGCATGCCTTTACATTGTAGGCCTACATGTATAAAGAACTAATTTAGGCCTTTTATGTACATGTACATGTACATTTGTAGCATCATGAAGTAAATTTGATAAGTGTAGGCATGTCAGGTACAATTTCAGATGCGTAATATACAATATGTACACGTGTCCAACATCTAATTAATCTGCA
This sequence comes from Hippasteria phrygiana, assembly GCA_037893225.1. NCBI lineage: Eukaryota > Metazoa > Echinodermata > Asteroidea > Valvatida > Goniasteridae > Hippasteria > Hippasteria phrygiana. Next base: position 1,567 of record JAZGUH010000395.1, on the reverse strand, counting down.
CGCTTTGAATGCTTCATGTACATGTCTGATCAGTTCAGGAAACTCTACCATTAAATGCATTAATTCATCCATGATTCATCACATAAGGAAGACGAGAATATGTATTTCAGGTTGGTAGCCCCAATTTGGAGCAGCCTGCCTAATCATTTGAAATGCAGTCTGATTATCTGACCAATGTCCCCTCCTTTACAAAAATCTCCCTTGCTAAACCCCATGGGAATTGCCTGGTGAATTGGACACCATGGGAATCCTGTGGGAGGTTTTTGAAAGGGCTGATGATGACCATGATTTGACATGCCAGAGTGTATAATCTTATGGACCTTGAACACATGCATTTGTAATCATCCTATTCTTAGTATCAAGCTTAAAGCTCTGCATTGTGTGCTGTGCACATCACATCAGCCACAGAAATCAAATGGTGCTTTACCACTCCCAGTTGCTTGGTTTTCCCGCCAAATCGGATTTGGGTCAGTTAAAGGAACAGAGTGTCCCTGGGTCAAAATGTTTTTGTCATAGAAGTGTTCGTTTCAAAGATAGGAGTGTATGTTTCAGTTGGGAAGTACCCACTGATGATCTCTTTTTATTGGCCAGTGCTGTTCAAGCATGCTGATACCACTTATCTCTGTGCAAGGAGAATGAGATTGCAAGACCCTGGGGACATTGTACCATGGAGGTATTACCTCCATGATTGTACTAGGTAGTCACTGCTAGATAAAAGTGGTAGCTTCAAAGTTATATGGTATCTACATGTACATGCCCCTGCCTGTAAGATAGGCCTTCAATTCATGTGGTTTTTTTAGTGTAATGGTTTTTGTCTTCACAATATTACAGTAAAAACTGGTACATGTATCATATGTGTGATTAAAAAAAAGTCCATTTAATAATAATAATACACCTTATGCAATGCCTCAAAGCGCTTTACATGATACAAAATTAAAACACTAACTACATCAGACACGATGTAAAAAACAAGATCGAAATGACTACTCAAGTCTATTAAACTAACAATAGATACAAGAAATCAAAATTAACATTAACCCTCCTACTATTATAACTATCACAACCTATCAAAAAACCTCTCCCACAGCTTGTGTGTCTCAACCTGTCACTTGATAGGTTTTAGATAGGGTAGTTGGCTCCATTTTGGCACCAGAGAGGGAGGGTTAGTTAACCCTTGCGTACGGATGCCGCAAATGTGCGCAAAAAAAACAGTGCCACCAGGCCAGATGATGCAATTGTCCGCCGTTTGTGCAGTTTCAATCCATTGTTGGATTAAACTAGTGCCACCAGGCCGGATGATGACACCATTGGCCGCTGTTTGTGCAGTTTCAATCCATTGTTGGATTATTGTGTATATGTTACGCTTGACTGCACAAACACATTGTAGCGGTTCGCTTGGCTGCCATAACCGCCGCGGCACCCAGACGTCTCCCGTAAAATACCGTACTCAAGGGGTTAAACTAATAAACAAGTGACTATGTAACAAGTGACTAAAAAGGGAGAGGTTTCCAGCACAAGCCATAATCTACAGCAATGCCTAATATAACCTTCCACTTTATAAACAACT